>JAQFYB010001651.1:0-30767 GCA_034694085.1 Pogonognathellus longicornis
AGTGCGTCAGTTGGAAAGTTTAATTCGATTAGCTGAAGGAATGGCCCGTTTAAATTGCTGTGAAGTGGTAATAATTATCCTATAGATAACAGATATCATTTACCAGTGATAACCGATTGTGAGTAGATAGATATGTGAATAGCATAATAATCAATTCTTCATACTTTCTGGAAATCAGGTTACAAAGGAGCACGTGGAGGAAGCTTATCGCTTGCTGAACAAGTCTAATATTCGCGTTGAACAACCTGATATACATCTGGACACTAGCATTGGAGAGGACGACGACAGAATCGATGCACGAAGTGAAATAACATCGCTTTCGGATAGAACGTGCAAAGGAACTGATAAATCCAAGAAGAAATTAATATTGAATTTTGAGGAATACAAATCCATGTCGAATCTAATTCTCATGTACATGCGTCGGGACGAAGCTCGAAAGGAATACGCTGGTGATGAAAGCGAGGGTCTCAAGAGGAACAAAATAGTAAATTGGTACTTGAGCGAAATCGAAGACCAGCTAGAAACTGAGGAAGAATTGATTGAAAAAAAGGAGTTAGTGGAAAAGGTCATTGAACGTCTTATAAATCACGTAAGTATAATCAATCATAGTGAAAAGTCCCTTTGGTATAATATAATTGATTCATACTATTAAATGATTGATCAATCAATGTTTTTTAACCTTCTCAATTCTCATTCATGGAGTACTAATAATGATTTTTAATTTAGGACAATGTGATCATTCGTTTGCTGCAACCTGATAAACCAGATGAAGAACTCCCGGATGATGGAGATGCAATATTAGTTGTTCATCCAAACTATGTCCCTGACTTGTAATTTTAAATGCAGTTTTGGATTACAGAAATTGCATTTGGGAATGCTGTTAACAGTTTAGTGTTTTTACTAATGTGACTACATATAGACCATTGGTTTCAAATATTTTCCTCAATTAATACTCAACAAGTGATTTATTAATTAGTAATCTTTCAAGTGTGTATGATCTTTGTAAAACCTACACACGTCAATAGTTGAATTTCTTTTAATACAATAGGACAAATAGCTAATGATTTTTTAAAGAGTTTTATGATAAAAAGTAGAAATAAAATTGACTCGTTTATATTTGTATTGTAAGATAATATCACAAGTATTATACCATACCAAATTCCTTTTTTATCAGTTAACCATAACATTTGCTACAATGTCATTTATAAGACGAGTAACGAACATAGAACTAAATGTGACTTTCATGTTCAATGTAGAGAAGTGATGGAATTATGCTACCTACATACATACTTAGATTTGCCAACAACATTTCCTGTTGAGTTAGTGAAGAATGTGCTTGCCTCTTGTATATTGCCAACTGGCCATCGTTAAATTGCATGTGCATCTGTTTTGTCTTGGAATGCTTTCAGAAAGTCAATTCAATTGGATGTGGTGTTAAGGACGACATTGTTGGCGGATTTCCAAACAAAAAATACATGACATGTGAAAGGAGGAGAAAGCAAAACAAATAGTAGAAACCTCATCTGTACTTGCGTGTTTTTTGCTGACATTGAGTAAAACCATGTATTTGTACTTCCTACATTAATGTTATACAGAAGCATCACGTACAAACAATACTTTACTTTTTAGGTGCAGTTTTAGCTCGGTTTGCTTGTTGGATATTGTGCGATACGCGAGACAAACTAATTTTTTATATCTTACTTTCACTCTAACACTTTTGTGAGTCTTACAAGAGCTTTACTGTACATTAAAAAATGCAGCCGTTTTTGTTCGGCTAATACAGACTGGAACTTCTACTGCAAAAATACAGTTAAGTAGGAAAATCAGATGAACAAAATAATTAACTGTCAAAATGTCAAAAATATTTAATTGAGGCAATTTAGTTTGTAAATAAATATACTGAAATCAATGTGTACGATTTATGTAATATTCTTTAAAGTTAATGCAGTTGCATGGGGAAAATTATTTATTAATATAGTATTACATTATTGTTTATACCTAGGCCTATCGTCATATTATGTCAATTGAAAAATAGTAAAAATATATAGGATTTTTTAAGTATACCTACTAACTACACTACACATAATATTATCCAAGGACACGGTCAGTTATTACCTACATACTAACTAGGTACATATTGTCTAAGTATCGTGCTGAGTGATCACAAAATCTATTAGTTTCATGGTGTGTGTATTATTTCTAGCATAAAAATCAGACAATTATTGAAAATTATTAGCAAACACTAATCTGTGTTAGGCAATTTAGAACTGATACACCTATCAATCAATGCCAGTTGTATGGTGGATAGGCATCAGTAGCAGTTATCAGCACAGGTATCGTGGATGAAGCATAACATTTCTTAATTTACAAAATTTCGCATCACATTATTAGCTAAATAAATTATGTAGTAACTGGTTACCTAATGGTTTTGGATTTCTAAGATTATAAATATTATATATTAGTAATTCGTTTCATGACATCATGGCTGAGTGGGGATTGTGTAAAATAAAGTTCCTTTTTAGGATATTTCTTCTTTGCTGAATGATTTTAACTTTTTAGACGTTTCGTCTATTAAGGTGTATGACTAGAAGTTACTTTCGCTCAAAAAGCGATGTACAAAGACATAGTAATATATACACGAGTACACGACTAAAGTTTTTAATCTCGCCAACATAACAAGACAATGGACTAGGTCGTTGTAAATGTACTATGTGGACAATGAAACAGAATACACCAACATATAAGTTAATAAACTAAACACTTCCACAAGAGTGTATACCTATGTATAATCTTTCGATATGAGACATGTCAACCTGAGCGAAAAGTGTGTGTGTAATTTGTGTGAAGTCTACATAAGTGAAGAGATTCCAAGTAGAACTGGGTACACGATAAAAACAAACAACAGGGGTTTTGCGTTATAAAGTCTCTGCGGGAGAGTAAGTAATTTAATGGAAAGAAAGACAGATCGATGAAGAAAGCACATCTGTCTTGTATAACTTGCGTTTTAGAAGTTTCTTACACATCAATGGACATAAACTGCATATAGTACATGTGCCCTTTTCGATTAAGAACGAATATTTTCATTCGTTTCGTTTATAAAACTACATGTAAAGACCAATAATATTTTTTCATACGACTAGTTTGTTTGGTAGAATCATTTATAAACTCAAATCATAGTCAAATCTTGTTAGACCTTACATGGAAAAATATTATCTTTATTAGTGTCCACTTTAGTATCATTGTGGTCCCTCAAAGGCCACGTTTTTGGGAAAGTACAATTGAATGCGAAATTCTGTATATGTACACATTGTATTATAATTTATACATCATACACCTACATATTTGTTTACACCATACACATGGCATTGACAAATTGAGAATTTTGTGTGACATTGGATGCTGCTTCAGTATGCTTTCTATTCTAACACGAACAGTACTTTTACCATGATCGCGTCAAATGACACATGATACGAGTTCCTCATTTGTCATTTCGTATCTTCATGGGTGTATGATGACACGTATATCCTCGTAACGTTTGGCTCATTAATTTCACCTCTAAAAGCGTTATCTACACGGTTTTACATTTATATATCTCTGAAGCTTACATATACCGAATCCAAAGCAATATATTAAACCTTTGCATTGCATGTCTATGAAGAGTGCACCATGTTAACATAATAATATTTGTCGTATATTTTACCAGAGACATGCAATTGTGAACAACATAATAATATAATGAAAGATGCAATTCTTTATATATAAACATTTATTTTCATTAACACCCCAAAAACAGGATGATGCAAGAAAATTCAGGGAAAGAGAATGCGAGTGTTGAGTGATCAATATGATTGTGTACACTCATTTGCAAAGCACTTGCATACACGGCCGTATCCAGAAATATATTTCGGGGAGGGCAAAATGCACAAAAAAGAGGTTACTTTGCCCTTTCAGGGCGAAATAACGTCTTTTTTTATTTAGGTGGAGGCAATTGCCCGTTTGCCTACCCCTTGAATACGGGCATGCTTGCATACAATAAATAGTATTTATTATACAGGAAATTATCTCATCGAGTTGCAATTTTTAATTCTGTTATAATTTTAAGTAGGTACCTATGTTTATTGCAAATAGATCTACATACAAAGGTGAAGATATTTATCGTAATCTTTGTAAAGTGAAAGTTTCATTTCACAGATCAAAGACAAAAAAAATAGTTTCCAAGTATTTAGTAGGTTAGGTACCTATATACAGTACCTAGTACTACAAAATATGTAACGTAATATTTACATGACTTATGTACCTATGTACGATCAATTCTCTGAAGGAAATAACTGTATTTTTAACCTTAATGTTGCATACGACAATTTATGTTGGTGGATTGACTTGGAAGAGAAGGGAACGTATAAACATGCATCTTTGCTAATAAAACGCCAAAACTTGGACATTTAAGAGGCTCTGCTGAGTAATCGTATAAGAAAGACGATCTATAGGAGAATGCTCATTCTTATTACAGCCCCCATATTATATGCTTCAATAATATATGAACTACGGGGGTGTAGAGGGATCGTAAAAGATGTAAAGAATTGTTTGCTATGAGCTGCACGTTTAAAAATTTCATTTTCAATGTTCCATGTCACAATAAGGAATTTTTTCTTATCTATCAAAGAATAAAAGGAAGATTGGAGGAGGCCAACTGTAGAAAATTTATCAATCCTATCAATAACTTGCACAAGCTACGCCAAGCCAACTGCCTTCGTCTCGGCTCTAGTACTACATAGGATATGCACATAAATATTATAGGTAGGAAATTGTGTAGTTCAAATGAAAACTCAAGGTATAGTCTGTTAGTCAATAGTCAGTCGGATTACTTTTACAAAGAGAAAGTCGTCTAAAGCAATAACACAAAGCACTCTCTTGCCTGATGACTGAGCAATATGAAAAAACTTTTTCCAGAAATGGATCATCCAATTTATTACATACAATGTATTGTATGTGGTAAAGCATACGGCTTAGAATTCCAATTCGCCAGAGTTCAGTGCTCTAGTTGTGGAATTCTAATGCGCTTATATGTATCATTCACGCTAACTGCGACCCAACCGAAATCAATTCAAGAATGAATTCATTCGCTTCAATGGCTTCTGTTTTTTAGTCCCGTCTTTGTTCTGCATTATACACATAAATGCACTACATATGCTATATGCTCTGTGGACTCTCCGGAAATGAATTGACCAACGCAAAGAAATGATATTAGGAACACGTGTTACATACCTACATGAAGCATATAAGTACCTATACACAGATAGGTGTGTACTTTATGCACGTTGCTAAAGTTGCTTTCCAGACTGTCAAGCAAGACTCTGTTCTACTGACCGTAACAAAAGGGAAACCATAAAAATGTGATTGTGAAGTAATCTCACAGTGAACCAACTTATTGGAAGAATACTTAGTCTCTAGACTCCAGACACAGCCAAGGCCTTAAGACCTAGGCTACCCTTAATGTAAATATGAAAAAGCATCGTAGATCCCTAGATTCATTTTTATAGGTCTGTGTTACGTCGGTGGTTGTACCGAGTGACTGGACAGGTACACATGATTGGAATGAAAAATTAGTTGTCATAAAAAGTTTCCAAGGATTTATTATTTTAATGCTTAGTCTACTGCAGAGTAAGAGATTCATCAATTTAAACATCCACAACGCAAAACTGTAAAACCAAACATTCCATGCATTGGAGCGTTCAAAAGAGTTAAAGATTTCAATTCAGACTATATTATGAGATTTTATATTAAATTGCAATGTTGGTACGAAGTACCTAAAGTAAGTACAATCTAATAAAGTTCTTTAACTCAGTTAGCCAATTCTTTTGAAGAAAAAATGTATTTGCTATTTATCACCCTCCTTCCTGCCTGAAACTCAATCTTGCTTAACGTTGTAAATTTTCCACTTCAGCCGTCATCAGACTTGACTGCATGTACAGATAAGAAAGCATACACTCTTGTCAGTGCCTACACGGATAATGTTACCTTCAAATCAATTCACATATATAGATACATACATAGTTGTCCCTGCACTTGCCTCTTTCACGAATTTTACCTTGCGTCAGTTGAGATACAATCCATCCAAATTCAGCAGGCATCTGCAGACAAAATAAATGCAATGAAGATTGACGATTCGAGTAACCAGATACACAACTTTACACTTTCGGTTTTCTAACCGCCTTAGATATATCTACATTTGTACTTAAGTAAACCATACCAACACTCTCCAAAAAACATACCCAGGTAAGTATTGCTGATTCAAACCAGAATGTGAAATTTTGCACTTTCTGTGTGTGTAAACCTCTGAGTTGGGGTAATTCAAGTTGTAAAAATGCCTTACGAAGATAAAATGTGTGGAGGCACGTGAGTAATCAGTTCAGACTTAATTGAATTTAGAAGAAACGTATCTCTTTAATTACTTAATAGATTTACGACTTCACAAGGTATACATGGCTTAATGTAGTACCTGTACTGCGTTTTGCACTAGCAATACAACATACACCCAGACAGTTATTTAAGAGAAACACGACAGTAGACCCTGAGTTTTCTTGTCTGTATTTTTGGTACCTGCATTCAGTCCGAGGAGGTGTGTAGCTCAACTATAAAAGTAACCCGAGAACGAACATTAAATCAGATGCATAAATATTTATAGGGTGCTAGATAGATGTTGGCTTCAACGCGTTTAGTTATAGCCCAGGAAATACAAAGGCTTTACTACATTGAGAAAGACAGCTTTATTCCACAGTGAAATAAAGTGGACTTTAGTAAGCAGCGTATCTTTTGAAACTCACTCCGACAGCCTTTATACGAAATAGATCAGCTGCAGCGTGACACACATCTTAAAAGCTGAGTATATAATAATAATGCTACTGTAGTACATCGTATGTATGTAAACGTAGCTGTCAATTCAATTGACAAACATATCAAACTCTGACGAACGCGATAAGCAACTTTATAAAGAATTTTTATGCCTTTTTCGGAGTTTGAGTTTACAGGGTAATCCCGCATTAGTGTCCCGAAATCATAATCTTACTGAACCGATGCATTGAAAAACTGGGATGACCTACATACAATACATTACGTTGTAAAGTTTACTTTCCTTTGTTTCATAATCAATGGAACGAAACAACTCACAGTTAGTCAATTATATGATTTATTATAAAAAAATTTCCTCAAAGGATTACCCTAGTTTGATTAGAAAATCAATCTTTTCAACTTTAATTGGACAAAATAGACCCACAAATAAATTATTCCTCAAAAAATGAACATACTTAACTAATTTATTGAAGCATCTAATTAAAAAATCCCTTTATTCGCTGAATATTGTATATGTAATTATTTTGGTAAAAATGTTGGTAAAATTGCAGTTTTATCAGTATTGTAAGTGACATGCCTTTTTCTAAACGAAATACCTCGATCTCAAAAACAATTCCACCCTGTAGATGCGCTTATAGTATAAGAAAGCGTGTTAAATAAGCAGAACATTTGATTGTAGTATCATACTAAGATCATTTCTGTTTGGCCGCTTATTTTTAATGAAGGGCACAGTGTGGTAATTGCTTGGATGTTGGATGATGATGTGTGTGAAAGTCTGTTAGCTATGATTGTATTTTCTGTGTGAAGAATATTGAGATTTAAAAGTTGTGAAGACTAGCGAGAGACTGTGTATAAAGTCAATTTAGAGAAAGTAAATATAAAGGCAAGAAAATGGAAAGACGTGTGGAGTGCAGTACTGCAATGACATGTCGGATACTGGCTTTCATTCATGTTTCCCAATATCCGCTATGTATGGAATGGCATATTTCTAAATGGGTTTTCAGAGCTTTGATTGACACTTGAGAAAGACTGGTTGGAAGGACGAGTGGAATATCCGAGACGAGAACAGCCACCCAACAAGAACCAGATTTCCCTGCTCTTAAAAACATTCAAAATGAGTTTTCCTCTGTACTTGTCTTGTTCTGTCTGTCAGAAGCAATCAATAACTCCGTTTTAATGGAAAGAAACCAGTTCGACGATGAAAAACTTCGAACATGAGACATGACATAATATAATTGAATTGTAATGCAAAAAATCTGCTTCCAAAGAAGAAACCCAACCCAAATATAAATCGTGCTAGCTAAACACTAATTTTAACCCATGGGATGTCTCATATGCATGCATATGCAAGACAGTGAAACGAAATCCCACAAAAAATCATAACACTTTCATTGAATTTCATTTCAATTTACTCAAAATATGCATACGAGTTTTCTTTTTCCTCCCAGTGTATTCAACTTTAGTCCGTCATATAATAGGCAGAATTAATTCCGTCTAGGCACTGGTCCTATCCTGTTTCAATCTGGATACAAAAAGTTTTTAATAGTATTCTGAGTTTCCACTCGTACATACACTGCTCCCACTATTGCGTAATAAGATGAAATTTGCCTACAGTATAGGAAACTAAACTTTCTAAGCGACACAATTTAATTGAAATTGTAAATAGAAATGCACTAAGGTTTACGTTTACTGTATGTATTACCCTTTGTGCACGTAGAATTCATGAATTTACTATTATTGAATTTAACTTTTGTTCCCACTAATGCTCCTGTAATGTAAATTTAATACACTCAGGACACGATATTATTTTATTACAAATGTTCCTTCAATTTCCAACCATGTAGGGACCAACATAAATCACTGCATACAAACGCCTTAAATTCGCATAAAATGAAATGAACTTTCATTCAATTCCTTCTTCGCTGTTCTAAATGCTTAGCCATAGTCATAATTCAATTTTATGCTTATAAGCCATATAAACATACGTTACTTCACAAAAGGGAGAATAGTACAGTCATAATTATATTATATCATTTATTGTAATCTTGTTTCATAATCAACTGCGAACTGACATTGAAACACACAATAGCGTTTTTCAGCACGTAATAACAGACATGAAAAATTTCATATGAAATTGAATGATCCGGGTGTAGTACCTATTGCCTGAAAATAATCCCACTAAATCCTTTGCATTATAACATACCCGTTTTTGCACTTGTGGGACGGAGAATTCCATTACAACCGACTGAGTTGTTACTGAACTACATACTAGGTTGAGTCTTGAGACTCAATATTCCATACATTCATATGTATTCAAGTAAGAGTGCTTATATATTCTGTATGTACAAATATACATGCCAATATCAGTCTGTGTAATATTATAAGCTTAAAATATTATAGGTATAAAATATATGTGTGAAACAACTGGTAGTGGTTACTCCTTCACAACTTACAAATTTCTGCTCCAATTCAAGTCAAACTGCAAAATTGTGTTCATCTGTATATCTTCGCACACATATAGTGTGCAACATGAATCCAAAATCGACAGACAACAGGCTGAAACATTCAGCCAGTCGCAAAAACATGAATATTAGGATAGGGACACACGAGAATATAATATGCATAATATATGTATCCACTCTGTATAGTCAGCAGAAGTACTCTGTCAACTTTTAGTATTGCATGGCTTGATCTCACAGAATAAATATTCGTGTGAGTGTACGCATCATGCTAACCCACAAAATGCTGCACAAAACAGAAGCATTATTCAATAGGAGACAGCCGGGTTCTGTTGTGAGTCAATATTATGCTCTCATATACATACTTTGGGTCTCCTGGTAAAAGAGTAACACTAAAATATAAATCCATGTAGGTAAGCATATGTCTTTAATCATTTTGTTTGTCAGGGTAATAAAAACATACAAATAATGCAGTAGTGGTTCTAGGTGCTTTGAACTCGACGAATTATTATATTGTCCATACGTATTGTGTATCATATAGACAGATGAAACATTCTGTCCATGTGAAAGCCCAACTGAACTACGTCCTTCAATGCAAAGTACTATTAGAACAGTAGTAGTGGTAGTTTTAGCATTTTAATGTTTCTACAGTATAAATAAGTAGCAGCACCCAAAAATGTTTATATATGCCTGGATGATTCAATAGCGTATTATGACTATGAATGTACGTACACGAATAGGATTAAATTTGCTATCCTGGAAGTTTTCATATATTTATCATTCAGGACCAACTGTCTATAACGGGAATTGAAGGAAGGTTTCAATGCATGTTCCAGTGTTACGGAAGAATACCCGCTATTACAAATTACGTCCAAACCAAATTACACATTTTAATCTTCCGTTGCACAGAAAATACTTTTACATCTGGAATTCCATATTATACAAGTGAGCATTGGTGCCTTTGTGAAAGTTGATGCTGCTGTAAGTATAACAAACCCGTTGCTGCTATGCCAGGGATTTAAAATATACATCCCAACTGGAAGAAGAGATATTTGCACACAATACATAGTAAATGAGTGTTACCTAAATGCTTAAGTGCCAAAACGCTTGCACAACACTTTCAACATTCAAGAGTATCATTATTTGGAAACATCGTCGCTAATACAATAATGCACTTTCTCCTTTTAAGCAGTTCTATAGATATACACAAGACAAATATATAGGTAGTTACCGGCCAAGTTTCTATTTTTTCACTCTTGTCTCCCTTGGGATCATTAAAGCGTAAGGAAGAATCGCATTTCATCTCATTTCAGTACACATCTCATCCCATTTGCAGATCCTGCCCAAACCAACTCTTCTCAATCCTTTGCTCGTCTTCAATCTTACTTCTTTCTTGTGCTAAATAGGAGACATTATTCTAATCGTATATACCTACATAGATCTACCCTGCAATATTTAACCATGCCTTCCTTCCTGTAGCAATTTGTATAATACCTACTATAAGTTTTCTACATTGGACAGTTGCTAGAATATCGGGTAATTTGCGATACAAGGAGAACATACAGAGCCCGCACGTATCTAATGGTTCTTCAGACTCACATCTAGTGCTATGCACTACAGAGTACTAGTTTCAAATTAGAATCCCAGAAGTGCCATCAAAATTATGAGTGCTACTACTACTTACACTCTGCTCAACATTACCACTCAAAAAAGAGACATGACACCCTAATAACTAACCCACAAACTCTGAGTCTGCCTTGTCTCTTTTTTCCTATTTCTTTCACTTAAAATAAAGTTACTTGTGTATTCCCGTCTACGTCATTTCATACGCAAATCGGGAGACATGTTATGTCAAGCCGTGTCAAGGAATGAATAATATTAACTTAACTAAATTATGTGTAGGCAGAAACCTTCTATTAGTATACTGCGACGTTTCTGCTAATGGTAATCTGTTTCTTTTTAGAAATGTTTATTCTCTGCGCTTCGTCAGATTTTGCAACTAAACTTTCAATCATTACCCGTGTCACTGCAAAGAATATTCAGGAAATTGAAATACAAAAATACTTTTGTATGTAGGTACCTGCAAGACCATTAAGGGAAAAGTTTTCTTTTCGTCCAATTAAATTGCTCCAGCATTTTGTTCTTGTTCTTCCTCAAATTAACGAATTTTAATAGTGTCAGGTCTGTTAGGGTCGATAAGGTGGTTAAAAATGTGTTAGATTTGTGTACACAAAATGTCTAAACGAAGTTTGTAAAGTGAAACCTTTTGTAGTTGCATCCAGGGGAGTATACTACTAGAAGAAAGTTTCTTAAGACATTACAAGATACCTAAATCTGAACAAAAGATTGTTACAAAAGATTTACAATGCGATAGTTAAATTGGTTGGTGGGTACAACCGTTCCATCATTAAATACACAAAGAAATGGAAACAATAGAATCTCGTAATTGATTGACTGATTAATTGTTATTGAAAATTCTAATAGGTCTTATATTACAAAGACAATCTGCATGTAATGAACTTTTTTGGCACTGCAACTTTAATGTTCAATCAATTTGTGTTAGGTATGTCAAATGTTTTGTTGTAATTAACAATTCAAAGCTTCTTAAGTAAAGAACTATTGAACTATGAATACCTATCTTGTTTAAACAAGGCACACATCTGAAGTAACTCCTTCTTAGGTACCTAAACAAAGTGCATCGGCTTATCAAATATTTGCGATCTCTCAATTTATACAGTTACTTTTATTAAATTAGATGTACAAGGGGAAAAGGTCCTTGGTCCTAGGATTTGTTGAATTGTAAAAACCATTCTACGAAGTGACAGGAATTTGAAAACAAAGACTGGAACTTCGGGGAAAAATTTAGATTTCATGAGGGTCAGTAAGTCCATTGAGAACAAAGCTTGGCATATAATGTGATGCATAGTGCAAAGCACCTACATATAATACGGATACGCACGGATACGGGTTAAACGACTTTATTCAGGAGAGTTACCACCTAATGAAAAATACATATTCGAAAATTTCGACTGTTGAAAACATTTGTCAGAATGGGATTCAGGGTATGATTAGTGGGACTCTGAATTTAGGAAAGTTGTATACTAATGCCTAATTCTTAATAGGTATTCGTGAAGTGAAAGTAATTAATGTTAAATATTCCAGGTGATGAATAATATATCAAATAACTGAGAGTTTGATGAAGCTTGTGCTATATTGGTATTACTTTGATGCTCATTGCATTCATGAAATGTTGCCTGATGACTTGATCACTCATCGCAGACTCCACAAACTCTAGAAATGACTTTCTCGTATTACATACAAATAAGCTATGCAATTTACATCTCATTAAAATTCACACAGATCACTGTTTTCATTTCTTATTAATCTACACCGTATTGTATAAAGTATCACAGGTTACGGTCGGATGTCGGCTATCTGTGTCGTACGTGCCTCTAATGACAAGACAATTTTCTACATAGATATAATGTGTCACAGACAGTCCAACAGATAGACCAATTTCAAGATTCTTTCTGCCTTTGTGCATCCTATATAATTTAATATATTACATACGAGGAGAGAATGAAGAACGATTAGCAAACAGTATATAAATTACAAACTAAAATCGCAGACGATTTGTGAATAATTCATGCAATTTCATACGCAGTAGATGACAACTTCTGTATTTGATATTAATTTACACAATTATGTAAAACTTACTCTCAAATAAGTCTTGCTTTAAATTGAAGAACACTCGTCAGTGTAGTGACATACTTTAATAATTAACAAGAATAATCCTTTCCTCGCCTTATAAAAGCACTCCCATCCGAAAACCCTACATTATTGTTCTCTATATAACATTACGTGTAACTCTATGAAATTTTTGAATATTTTCCATTGTTTATTATTCATAGAGAATACTAAAACGACAGTAGTCGAAGCACGTGCGTATAATTCTGTGAGTTTGTTTGCCCGTTTCTATTGCAAACTCTTATTACTGCCGCAGACACCCTATTCTTGAGGTTAAATAAGGGAGAAAGCATTTCACCGAAAAACTTTCGACACATCCACAGCAAATAGCAATAAAGAAACTTAATATGTCTTCAACAATACTACAACTTATGTTTGATGTAGACTGGAATGTTTCACTTGAGGCTACCCTTTCGGCTTCACTGTCAGCTAAACATCTGAAGCGAACCAAACATCACTTCTTTTCGGCCATTTACAAACAACGTTATCCAACACAACGTGTATACAAAACAAAGTCTAAATAATAATACTGTGGAATAATGCACGAAATATTTTGACATCTATATAACACTCATGTTTTCAACATACATACAGAAATCCTCTGCTTTAATACTGTCTCGAGCATCCCCAGGGAGTTCAAAATAAAGTTCCTTCAGTTGGTCCGTATATACTATACGGCCCCCTACAAAAGAAAGGCGGAAGAAACGGCTTGACTTAACTAAACTCAAGGAGCATTTCAACTGTGATGACCAAGGACCTTCTTCTTCTTTACTAGTCTAACAACGAGACACTTCTTTTGTATTCTTCTGTCACATACTAAAATGCCCTTGACAAGTCTATTTACATTCTCCACTCAACTAACAACCCAGCCTCTCCATTAAATAACAAATTTTCTCTTCATATTACACACTAGACAGTTCATCGTTACCTAACTAAGCATATTTTGAAAAAAGGACCAACTAAATAGTACCTAGGTAGTACAAAGAATGTACAAACTACTAAAAACACAAACTTACATACAATACAATAGTCTGAAATGACAGAAATGACAATCTACAAATAGGGACTCTCCATAAGAATCATTCTATGTACTACTATTTACCATATATAGTCCTACTCTACTGTACAGTGTACTATGAATTCCTCATACTTTCATTCATTTATAGAAAGAGAGAGAAGTTTATAAATGAGTGTTACGTAACAAAGACTCATGTGCTAATACAAAGAGAGACTGATGATAGTCCCTTTAGAATTGCGATGTCAAGTTGTTAGGTTGGTGAAGGGTATATAACATGGACAGCTAAATGAAAAGAAGGAAAAGTGAAACCTTCCAGTATAATATATAGGTACATACATACACATGGTATAATATTATACACCATAGTGTAGTAGTCATAGAGTGATATCGCAAGTATCACAACTTGCTCATGAATTCAAAAGGAAGAAGGAGAGAATAGAAGCTTGGGATGATAACGCAATAGAAAGCAACTGTATACATCTGCCAGTATCATGGTGATGCATTGAATTGCATTTCTCTACTAACTGCATGGGGAAAGAGTACACTTTCCAACAACGAACAGCTTACACGTACGTTCACTCAAACTGGCGCTCTAGACTCTCGTATCAGACTCAGACAACATCACAAGAAGAATCTCTCACATACAGTTAGTTCCACTGTACTTTTGCAACTGCCAAACTACCACACACACTCAAACACACATATTATACATCGGAGTGTAGTAGTACAGTAGTATCTGTGCCACTGCAAACAAACAGAACTACTGTAGGTAGTTCTACTATTATATGTATATGCGAACTTACAAAAGTAACGTGTGCATGTATACGGGAAGAAGTCAGCCAGAGAAAGAGAGAGAGAGACGGGTAAGTTGAGTTCATTATAGAAAACGTAAGGAATACACTAAAACGGGGTTTCCCATTGTGTAAGCCTTAGTGCATGAAGATGCATAGCTGAGTTGGTGAGAGAGCAGCGCAAGGCACGACTTATGTTAGTTGAGTAGTACATACAGATACTACATACTAGCGGGTAGTGTAAAACTTAGTAGGTTTGCCTGGTTGGGTTGTTGTAAGTAGTAGAATGCCTGTGTTGTGTGTGTGTGCTGCTTGTGCTTCTTCTCCTGTTCTGCTTCCCGGGTTTATACACACTACTTTACTACTACATTCCATTCCACATCAGATTCACAAAGTAACAACGTGTGCTACTGGGCTACGTCGACTGACTGAGTTGAGTTCGGAGAGGAAGAAGAAAGAAAGTAGCGGAAAGCCGAGAAACATTGCATAATATAGCTAACGTGAAACAGTAACGTGGCTCTTAGCTCCGAACTGATCTTAAGTACAGAAAATCAAAGAGATTCTCAATCTCCTGGCTGAATTCAAGAACGAACGAGACCCACTTAGTTTGTCCGTCTCATGACTCACTTCTTGTACGTACTCTAATAAGTCCATGGTGATAGTAACACAAGCAACTAAGTACTAACTTGGTTCTTAGTACGACATATTATGTAGTAAGTGCCATTACTGCTATTACTACACTTTCTCCAGGAGGAAGAAGAAGAAACTTAATAAGAAAACAACATTATTAGCGGAGGTTGTATGCAGTATGTGTGTATAGCGGGTTGGAAAGTGGAAAGTAAGGAAAGCGGGAGAAAAGTTTTTCACTTTCCTCCTCACACTTTGCTGTTGGCGAGAGAGCCAGAGGCAAGGCAAGAACCACGATCAAATACTTTTCCAGCGGTTATCAATCCGTTGAATACTTACATCTATCTACGTACACGTTAGTTTCTCTCCTCCCCTTGTCTCAATGTTTCTACAACACAAATCGACAACCTTAATCGTTTCACAAGAACAAGAAGAACAAATCAAATCAATGTGTCCCAGTTGTTCGGATAACATTCTATAACTAGTCACAGCAGCCCTGATCAAATTTTCTTGAACAACTCTAATTGAATCCCTAATTGAATCAAAAAGTGAAGAATCAATAAAATTGCCCGTTTTCATCTTATTTCTTCAGAGGAACAGAAATATATACATACAAACAAACCAGAAGACTCCGTGAACAGACGACCACATGTTACAACTATTGTATTACTGTAGCTAGGTACCTAACCTACTGTATAAAACTCTCGTGTTGCACAAAATCAACAGTATACAAAAGTAGGGAATTTAATACGAATTCTACAAATACAACTGCCCGCTGTTTTCAGAATGGACTACTGAGTGATCTGCTAAAGGTCAATTGAATTTCTCAAGAGAAGAACACGTGAGAGTTTATCGCTACGTTGAGTATTGTCTGGGTATCGTGTGTTGCCGTATTTGTTTGTAGTGTGTGTGTGGTATATGGTGTGACAAGACTCACAAGACAAACAAAATAAATGACAAAGCCCAAGGGCCCAATTCACTTGTGCTCTCTTTGCCTCTGTCTTGCAAATGAAACAAGTTACTCGTCTAATACACTTCGGCAAAATTCAATTGAGCTGTGTCCTACATATGTTACTTATGTATTGTAGGAGTGTACAATAATACATTGCATCTGTCACCCCTATATATTACAAGGATATATAATACAAAGCGATACAATATTATATTATTACTTTATTACTTACGCGGTCCTGCTCCAAAACTCAATGTACTCCACTCTATACAGTGCAAGATCATAGAGAGGTAATATATTGCAGCTGTGTACAGAACAGCCACCAATTTACTTTCATTTTCCGAGTCTCTTTCTATCTCTGCTCTCTGAGGTAAACACAAAAAAGCGATACAAATAAAGATACTCAGAACTCCAAATTAAAGGGCATTCCACCATATACTTGGTAGCATTATAAAAGATCCTTAGATATATATCAAGATCAACCCGCCACAATATTATCTTATTTCCCGAAAACTGCTCGACACGAATGAACCAACAGAGAACTTAGGAAACGATTCATTAATGTAAGCAGACGATTTACTTTTGTTGGCAAGGAAAAAGGAATGAGAGAATGTGAACACAGTGAGCCGAAGCACTTTGCTCCTTTTGGCAATTATTTGTATTGGAATGCTATACTTATAAGATTATGTGCTGGAAGTTGAGAGACAAACACACGCGATTGAGTGTTGCATACCTAGCATGAGGTTTGATTATTGAACATTGATGAAACGAAGCTAGGATTGTGTACAGTGAACGAAAGCATTGGAGAGCAGTCAAGAGTAAAGTTGATAAAAACAGAAGAAATGATCATTGCGGCTTTATTAAACGGAACTGTGGCTGTAACTGCACGTTCCCTCCGGGATTCTGAGTCTGGTGCTATCTTGCAACGTGTAGGACTTCTCCAGCATCACAGTCACACTCATACTGGAGCTGCAAAGCGACAACAACCTCTTCAACACCACCACAGCCAGCACGAGACCGTAAAGACAGGCAGTGTCAAGTGTGTGATGTGACTGCTCATCCATTACTACTGCCTGTCATGAAAAAGCCGAAAGACCCGAAAAAGAAGAGAAACTAATCACTCCACTTTTATCAACCACTATACATCTTCTCTTTAACTCTTACTCTTACAACTCCCACTCTCCTACTACCCGGTATATTGTATACTACACGTTCTTCTGTCTCATACCACCTTCTACTAACTTTTCACCTCATCTTCTTAACCATTCGAATCAATTGACTCTATTTCTGTCTCTGTGAGTAGAAACTATATATCTTCCTTGAATACACGCATAAAAAACTCTTTGTATATATATCTACTTATTCCATCTAGAAATCTCCAAGTGAAAAACAACCAGCCCAAGTTTACTGAACTTTTCTATCTTTCTCTCTGTCTCTCTTTCCCTTTGACCTGCAAAATCTTCCGGTGTTTCTTTGCTTTGCTGATCCATATCCATTCATCTTTTGTCTTTCCTGGAATTTTTCCAATAATCCATTAGACTTATTTATCAACAACCGAAACACAATACCACACGAACCAGTACTACTACTACTTAGTAATGTTAAGTGCAGACTTTGTGTGTAGTACAATACAAATACAACAGAACCAACTCTCACCTTTCGTCATTTCCGATTTCTTCAATCAGTTTCCCAAACTATAGTCACTGAGTGATATTATTCTCGGTGACTCCATTTTTGACACTTATTGTAGTTTATACTAAGTGTAAATTGAGAGCGTTGTAATTTATCTTACCAACCAACCAACCCGTGTGCACAAAGTAAGCTTTAAGCCGACGGAAAACGAAACTGCTTCCAGGCACATAACTTTTAATACTAATACGACTGAGAGATATCCACACACCAAGGCAACTGTACCGTTGTTAGTTGCTGCATGCAACTCAGCTGAATTGAACGATTTCCGTTTCCGACCGCCAAAAGGAACATCAAATCCTACAGACAGATGATTGCGGCTTGCGAAACATGAAACCTGAACGTCACACTTGCCCATTGAGATAAGCCGTATGAATGTGCAGCCAAGATCAATGAAGATAATAGTCTGGTAGGAAAATCAAGCGGATATGACACCGAAACTGGAAAGAGCAACAATTATTATCCGGACTGAGTTATACTTCCATTTTAAGTGATATATTGAATGCAAACATATAATATTCCATTAATCCAAGAAGAAAGTTTCAAAATTGCGACATTAAAATTTCGGTTTTGCTAACCTGATAAGTGCACCAGTGCACATTATTTGAAATTGCCAATTGCGGTTATGTCTATTTACAAATATGATTTGAAATATTATGTACATTAAGCAAATGTTCGAAACAAGCGATGCACACAACGTTCTCGTTCTTCCGAATCCGATACACAAAGTAAATGTGAAAACGTGTTAGGGAATCACACGACCCAGTACACTGAGTACACATACAGTACAAGTCTCCGGCTCAAAAGAAGAAGACAGTGAGAACGAGAAAAGATAAAATAGCCAAATAGCATCATAACCATTGCGTTATGTTATGGTTATGACATCCTGTCTGTTGCCATTAACTGATATTTATGTAAAGATAAGCTTCTATTGGTAATATTATCTTAATAGTAATTGAGCCCTCAAATGTGCAACGAGCAATAATTCCAGCATTACATTTCTACTATCTGCAAATCTACTGTTCTACACACATTACTACACTACTACACTAGTTTTATTGCTAAATCTATTTTTGCCCAATGTGTACCATGCACTCCAAGTACACATACACTGTTTAACATTCAGCGTGTCAAAATCTCACAGAAACTTTGTAATATGAATTATGCCGCATTTATACTGCACAACATTGCTAAAATACTCCGTGTGTAAATGATAACGATCTTCCACTCAAGAAACGCAACTAAATTCTCAAGCAAAAATTAAAATCTACCAAACCACACTAGCAAAAGTCAAAATCACTCAGTCAGTCAGTCAGTGTTTGTATTTAAACCCGGCGACACAACATTCCGTCAAGTCAACAAGGCTGCAAGTAATAGTAAGTCCAAAGTCGAGTTGGCTGATTACTACATAAAAGCATTGTGTGTCGGTGGAAACTGTGTAGTTCGAATTTATTACGAGTAACCACAACGAATATATTTTGAGCCTCGTGTTTCGTATATATAGCGAGTCAATAATAAAAGGTCTGGAGCACACATCAACTTTAACTACTAATATCGCCACTTCTTCTGGAAGAAAGTAATTAAGTGCATATAATACACTGAGAAAACACAATGTCGGAGGAACACGTGGCGGACGAGGAATTAGTTACAGTTCTCCCCCAAACAATACAACAACCTCGGAGAAAGCCCAGGCTCAAATCTGAGAACTCTCAGAGTTTAATGAGTGTAGGAGACGTATCGGTGAAGTCGTCTGAACGCCGGTAAGTAAGGAGTACCAGTTGAGATTTTGAGATACCTTTTCCATGTAACTCTGTAGGTAGTCCTTGGTAGTAGGGTTTGGAAATAAAATATTGATTTGCATATAAATGAGATACTGTTTAGGAAATAATATTATATTATTATAGTGCTAGACTTTATCTTGATTTCTAAAGCAAAGCAAAGCAACCCAACCATATCCCACAGTCTGAATAGTTTCACATAAATATTTGTGTATTTACTCACACATATATAATAACATAATACGACTTAGACTTGTTGTATTTGTTAGTTTTATAGCTAGGTATATAGTATGTGTATCTATTTAGACAGATTTACCCGTTAATTTTACTTTACTTTACTTACCTACTACACTAGTAGCCACTGTTGCTAGTATTTCCACTCATTCACAAGTAAGAACATTATTACATTGTGTATTCTACCATTTGCTTGCATATACTTCACATTAGAAGTTAGATAGAAGGTCTACTATTTCTAGTGTAGCAGACTAGAACGCGGGTATTTCTAGAAGGTGAATGTCTTTTGTATTATGCATAACAGGATTGCAGTAAAGGAAAAGTTGCGTTTAACTTGACTCGAATGCTGTGCTGTCTATGTATGTGCTTCTCTCCGTGTGTACGTATTAATAGCTACCTTTCTCGGGTTTTTGTTGCAGTAGCAGCCGAAATGGAACTGCGAGAGAGTTTAGAGTTTGCATAGAAATAGTGCTAATATTCTACGGATATGCAAAAGTCAGGTGAAGCAAGGTGTATTTAAAATTCACTGAGGTAGTTATATGTATATTATACCTACATATTATAAAACTTGTACACGTTACACTGTTAAAATGATGCAATAATACGGGTAGCACGTTGTAGAACCCGGGTTATATCTCTGAAAAATCAAGATACCTAAATATTCTTATTATCAGGTACTTATATCTACGTAGTACTTCATACGAGTCGACAAGTGCATGCACGTTTTATATAATGCATAAAGGCAAAACATAGAAGTAGGCTTATGTATGTGGATAGCATGTTTTGTATAAAATAAGCTGTCGATTTTCGCCAGGAAAGTGAATACTACAATAAAACCCGAAAGTTGGAGTTGTTGCAAAAGAAACAGGAAAGCAAAGCAACAGATTTACACTTTTCGACGATATAAAATGCACTGCTCTGTTCAAACACGAACACACAATCGCCTTATGCAGCTAAAGAGTACCTCCTATGCCAACTTAACAACTAGTAAATATATAATATTCAAAATGAGAACGGTAGCATTTTTTGACTTGAATTACGGTAGTTTGACTTTGCGAGAACAGCACTGAATCATTTCCTATTGCAGATTTGAGAAGTACACGACAAGTTTGTATTGTTCGCATCGGAGGTTTTGTATCTTTGCTTTGCACATCGTTTCCTTCGTTTCTTTCCACCTAAATGCATGCAAAGGCTTAATCAGACTTTTATATTACCGTAGTAGTACTAGAAATAGTTCGTGTATTATAAGTACTGTCATGTCATGTGTTGTATGGTTGGAAGACTTTTGTCTTGGGTGGTTCTACACGGATTTCTAGATATGAAAAGAAATAGGAGTCTATTGTGTGATTTGAGTTGTACATCACCTCCCGATAGTTTGTCTTTCTCTCTGTATGCCAAACAGAATGCTAATCCGAAAGCACAAGAGAGTGGAATCCTAAATGAAAAAAAGATGAATACTTCTTAAGCTTCGACTTTCTCTCATAAATCAAAGAAAATGTATGTTGTACACGCGGCAGTACTGTAGTTTTTCCTCCTAGTAATACGTATACACAGTCCCAATCCTTTTTCGGCACAAGAAAATTTAGACACGGTTCAAGCGACAGACAGGAAAGGAAATTGCCCGAAAGAGCCATTCAATCTATGAACATTTTATTACCTTTACTTTAGTTCACAGTTTAATGATCATTATTTACAATGTCTGCATATGTCAGCCCTTAAAGGAATACTAAACGCCTCGTTTTGTATTGGATTGGAATGTAAAACCTCTCATTTAAATGTGGGTTAATTTCCGTTATTTAATCAAATTTCTATGCATTGCTTAACAACTTCGGAGGAAACAAGGTAGGAATCACTATCTGTATAAAAGGACTTTGATTTCATAATGCAAATTCCGCCGTTGGCACAATTCACAACTCACAAATGATGGTGCATTGTATTATTGAATTGGCAAGCTAATGCAATAAGGTTTAAACTAATAATGAAGTGAATAGCTGTAATAATATGAAAATTTAATGGCTAATTGAATTTGCAACGAGCATGGGTATACCACTAGACTGAGGTAGAAATGAAATTTCATTACACATAAATACCTACCAGTCCTCGTGCGAGTCGAGTGGGTTTCTTGTGTAGATTGTACAGAAGGTGTAAAGTGTGATATTATACACAAAGTAATAAATCTATCACCCATATAGCGGTCGTGGAAGATCGAGATGGTTATACGTGACGTGGCTATGGAATTAAATTACACCCTTCCATTATAGAAAGCAGAACGGTTTACTACAACAAGTCTACTAACGATCTGCAGAGAGAGACAGGCCATACCAATCTATTAATATGAATATACATTTATATTTGTACCCGTACTATTTTATTAAACAAAACTAGCTCTCCTCCCTGCATACCTACATGTTTAAGCTATCTATGCATTTGGTCAAAATCAACCACAGATCAGGTTAGGCTTTTAGTTTGAAGTGGCACTGTTAAAGAATCTCGTACTACAAATTCACGGGCAGACATGACATGATGATGATTATCTCGCGGTGCTATAGCCCGGTGCTACACTTACACTTGATCACCGAAACAGGAAAGTGCACAAGCCCGAAAGTAAATTGAAAGGTTTCTCTAATTTGGCTAATCTCATGTCAGAGTTGCTAATTCCCAATTCTAGTATGCCCTTATTGAATCTAATGGAATTCAGAAAAGAACACACAGTTTAATGCAATGTGGATTACAGGATAGTCTACGATGGCGGTTTGTCCGTCGTCTACTATGGAGGTCGTTTGTCTCTCAAGTGAGACAGACGTGTGCCGAACGATTTAGCGGGAAAATTGTTGTGTTACCCACACTAATGTGCACACAAGACCACTTCTAGTGAAGTTGCATGGTGTAAAATATTATATTTCTAGACAGAACTTAGGTATACATACACTTAAGTATTCTCCACTTCACAACACCATCACCCTCGTTTTACTGTATGTGTATAGATGCATCTAGTACATCCTTAGTAGGTAATGCAATCTATTTTCACTTGTCAATAGTCTCAGTGAGTGTGTAAGTGTTTAAGAGGAGTATTCTCAAACTTGTACCACAGATACTGCTACACAACGTTTCGTTGCAAGTATCACGTTGTTGTTGGTTTGGAAATGGAGCTAGAATCATTTCTCAAGTCTGTGACTCAGGCTCAGCTCCACTTGTTTGATGGTTTTCGGTGAGCATTCAAACATTCACATAGTGTTATGGCTCAAGTCTTTAGTATTACGGGAAGGCCATCGTTTTGCTCCATTATTACCATTACCGTTATACTTATACTATTACATTTAGTATTAGCAGAAGCGGCAGGAGCAAGAGCCGCATCTGTATAGTGTATGTATAGATAAAACTATGTATTTCTGCTTCAATAATAGGTAGACTTTTAGTGCTTTGGGTACTCAGGGTCTTCGCTACAGGCGGAATTGTCCTGTAAACAGTGATAGTAGTCAACAGTCAGTACACACTTAACTTTTATTACATTGCACCACATATAAGATTCGTATTGCTTTATGCACGCTACGCAATGTTAGCTCAGAAAGCATTTCGTTGTATAGTTTAGTAGTTTTACTAATGTGACCTAAATAGAATCCTCTAATACTATACCTACTACTTCCTACCTACCTAAACTTTTATAGTAAGTGCAGCCTCAAAACACTCGTGGTAGTATCGTGGTCCTAGCTTAAGTAACTGTTTTTGTGATGACATAGTACAGAAAATAAAATAACCTTATACCTTGATTAAACAAAGTCATCTCTAGATCGAAAGAGCTACTCATTTGTTTATTTGACCGCGTTTTTCTATACAGACCATGTCTACTGTTTACCAAGAATGAAAAACTGTAAAATGTTTCATTGATCAATAAGTCTTAACAAATATCTACAGTCTACAGTAGGTATACCTATGTAAATATTAGGTCCGCATTTTATTGCCCGGATAGATGGATACTTCATGTTGTTCAAACAGAATGATTTTGAATCATAATATTTGACGTCTTTACTAAATACAAATACAAATACCGATAAATTATATACCTTCAATGTTAGGTTTGTTAAAGAGAGCTTCGTTTGCAAACAAATAGTAGTACATTCCTTACGGAATTGTGAATTTTTATATTATGTTTGTATGTTTTTCAGATTTGGAAAATAGTGAGGCACTAGAGGATATTGTGTACTATAATAGAATTCTCTTTGATTTTTGAGAGTTTTGTGTGATACTCAGGTCTGCATGACTAACTGAATGTGAGGATATCTTCCAGGTATGAAGAGAGCTTGTAGAAAGTTCAAACGATGAAACGAAACAGAGAGAGCATTGAGTATTTCCTTGTTATTTCGTGAATAAAATATGTTTTGCTTTGGATCTGTTTACCTCCTCTTTTAGAGAAGAGCCTACTTCGTAGTTCGGAGTAGCACCCGACAAGGCCCAAAGCTTTACTACTGCACTTTCCTCTCTCTATAAATTTATTCGCTCTTTTAGTATATAATATGTAGTTATATATATACAATTTAACGTAGTAGGTTCGCTGTCGAGTTGGTTTAGTATGTACTTCCTATACACGTTTTATTAGGAAACGCACAGAAGTTGGCAGATGTAGTGTAGCACGAGTCTTCAATGAAGAAATTCTCACTGCCATCAGTTTCTGCTCTATATGTAGGTAGATGAACTACGTCTAATTCCGTATGCTGAATGCACTTAGACAGACAGACGGGTTAAAGAAAAGCCAACTTGAAACAGTAGGACTTCACCTTTACAACTTCGCACACGAGCAACTAAAACTCATAAAAGATCTTAGCAAATGTCAAATTTCTTATTTCTGTGAGTAAACGAAGCTTTCACTTGTTTCCCATATTAAATATATGGCACTAAAAATATTCGTGCACACTATATGTACATATATGTCCCTTGCTCCCTTACCCATTATGCAATGTCTGAGCATACTTCTCTCACTTTTCGTCTTCATATTTTAACCTCAAATTTATGCATTTGTTTCTATCTAGTACTTCCTGCTCAGCCGCTATGTACTACATATATCCACTTTTACTTTTTACATTAAACTTCTGCCTGTATGAACGAATACCATTTCTATTCTTTAACAATACTTGTTCTGTAAATGGTTTAGGAACCAGAACCATACTTTTAGTCAGTTTCTCTTCTTTGATAATATCTTATTAGTAGGTACACTTAAATAGTTCACATAGGACAAACCTTGGCTTTATGTTTTATTAAATTTTCCTTCGGGTCATCATACTTTCATGTCTGCACCCACGTAATGAATACAGCCATAATTTAAACGATGCAAGGAAAGCAAAAGCACTCCCCCTTCAAAATAAATCATCGTTACGCTCTACCATTATAGCTGAAGAATCACATTCTCTTAATTTTAACTTGCTGAATTGCTAACGTAGACTCAAACTTACAATTGCCCTTTTGATTTCATTGCTCATATCTATGGTAAGCACTATGCTAATAAGTTTATTTAAGTGGGTGTAGGTATTTTAATTACTGTGCATATTAGGTATAACTTACTATTAGGTTTTCACCTACATTGCCCCGGTTCGTCTTTCTGCTGTCTTGTTATGCAATGCTGGATGCTTAGGACTCGTGAGACTCTTCTATTTGCAATATGCAAATTAAAGGACCGAAGAGAATGATTTTGGTTATAGATTCTTGTGGTTATTCTTAAGGCTTGAGAGATCTCTTCCTAATTATCTGAGATATTATCTTGAGGAACTCTCCTACAGATCTGATCTCTTTACCGGGAGAGCTCCCCTATTTATACCTGTCGGAGATGATGCTGAACTCGGCAACTAGAATATGATTGGCTATAATAAAAGCTATTCTCATTGGCCATAATAACGAAACCTGCAATTGGCTGACGGATCTTTAATAAAGAGATATTTTAGGCATATTAGATAACAAGAAAGTTACTGTGAGAACTAAAATCCTAACAGTACACAAACTACTACTAGCATGCCAACTCAAGTACCTAATGCCTACATTCATTCCTATCATAACTTCCATCTACACTAATTAAGATGCAACCATCATCACACTAGTAACACCACGTTATTGCTTTGCTTGTATGTACATTTCATTTCATACTCTGGCCTAAAGGAGTGTTTTCTCATAAAATTGACCATGTTTTACTTAAGTAACATATATAAATGTGTACCTACATACCTATGTACTATTCAAATTAACAACTCTATTTTAATCCTAGGCATAGTGTTTTAGTTTTAGTATGCAAACTGTAAAAATTTACTTCCCTACAATTTCGTCAGCTATAGAGCTACCAACTATACGTTATTTTTAAGAGTATTAATAACTAAAATTTATACCAGAGCTATAATACTGAATTAATATCAAGTCATAAAAATAACTAATAAAGAAATACAATACGACACATACATCTCAACCATAGCCATAGCCACCGCAAAAGCCTTTATCATTTTGTGTCATCTTTTATAAGCACCCTTGTAGCAATTTCTAAATTGCACAGTTCCTTGACTACTCTCGAATCTGTACCTATACCTTCTTGGTATGCATCAGATACTCCTAGGCTTAGGAACGAGTACGTATAATGTACACCAATACGTGAGAAACAATAATGTCATAATACATAAATGTATAAAGGCGGTTGGTTTACAACCCATCTATGCCCACACATGACACACCATCATGTTATTATATCTTGAGTACTAAAATTGCTTATAGATAGTATACATAAAGCATTAGCGTAGCATTAGAAGAAGCTCAACTCACGGCGAAAAAGATACGAGACACACACATAGCTACTAAGCTTTTCTTATTTTAAATGTGTGTGATAAAGAAACAGGCACATTTCGCGTCACGTTACCTTGCACTTTAGTACACTTGGTAGGGCAAATAATGGCTTTTCTTTCCACTGCCTTTGACTTGAAGTACTTCAGAGCAAAATTGAAAATCCGACAACTCACACAGTTGGCATTTCGATATTATTAACACTGAAATTGCTTCCTCTGCCTGACACTTTGAAACTTTCCCCAGTTAGTTAGTACTAAATAAGACTACTTTAATTACAAGGCTTAAATACCCGGAGACTCCTCTACATAGTAGTCTTAAGTACACTTAAGTAATATTTCCGTTGAATGAATCAAAGTAAATTGGGAAAAATTTCCAGGAATCTATTCAGAGCCTTATGCAAACTATTATTCGTCTTTTTAAATGTTTGCACAAACTTTGCTTTCTTTCATTCTGTCTGCCATTCCATTCTTGCTGAATTGCAATTCGGACAAAGAGCAAATGCTCTGCAACTTTCTCTTAGAATTCATTATGAGCTTTACTACCACATAGGTATACACTACTACAAGGTTTCTAAATTGAAGAGATTTGTCGTAATTAATGATTGTCAATATCCTGTGCTTGACTTACTACTACATTAAGCTGAATTAGTTGATTCCAGGCCGAAGGTTATGAAATGGACACCTTTGTGTAAACGCTGACGATGAGAAACTTAACCAATAGACATTTCCTAACTAAAGCACAATGATGTTGAAAAAGGAAAAAAAATGTGGAAGAATTATGAGCGTTCATGTTACATAATAAAGTTTGCCCTGCATGCGATCGCCCGTACGTTTTTGAGATTCATTGAATTGCATTTTATAATTCATCATTATTTTCCATTGTGGGAACTTTTCAGTTGAATGAATCCTTATATAATCGTTGGTGTGTGCTTCGAGTTGAGGATAATGCATTCATATCACTTTCTATAACTCAAACCTTACAATGTGCCAAAATACACGGAAATAATGGAATGAAGTAAGTAGACAGGAGTTAAACATTATCACGTAGAGTCCAGACACCCACACAGAGAGAGAAAGGGTTGGTGTAAAGTTAATATTACAGCTATATACTCCTACTACGGGAATATCTTGGCAAATGAAGTCCATACCAGGTTTTTGGTTGCTTGCCCAACTCAAGGCTTTGTTCTCCAACTAACAACAAGCTCTAAGATTGGTTTTACTCTGTATGTGAGCTGTGAGTGTGACCTTTATTTATCACACGCCTTCTCACTACATACTTTTCACTGCCATACTATGTACCAACTACGCTAGCCACAAACACGCAAGTTTGTAAACAGAATCATTTTATTACTTTCCATGTATACACTTTACTAGCAGGCATTGTATTTTATACCTTATATAGTAGTACACCTTCATGGAATCCATCTCACAGTTTATACACGTGATTTGATGTATGTATGTGTCTGTAAGACTTTATATACATAAGTAGTGCATGCATTTATCAAGCTACTAACTAATGTAATACCTACTAATCAGCTTTTGTTCTGAGAAAGGAAGATACAAATGAACACAAGCTGTGAATTTCTTTTCATTCGTTTCATTGAAGGGTTTTCCTCATCTCATTTCTCTGTTTTTTCGCTAGTATTCTTTTACCTTAGAGCAAGCAGCCGTTTGCACACTCAGACATTTGTTCGGAGTGGTATAAATCAAAGAGAGAAAGCAATTCTCATTTTGACTATAAAATCCAGAATTGGCACGAAAAGAAGAATTGTGAAATTCTATTCATTCTTCTTACACAGAGTAGATAAGTACATGCACCTTGGAGGTAAGTTGGAAACGAAACAACGTATGGTATGAAGAACACGATTTCACACACACTTAGAAGCGTGTCTGCTTTCTGAAATTCTAGTATTCTATTACTACACTACTCCTACAACTATGTAACACTCTACATACATACATGGCTACATATACTTAGCTTGTAGTACACATAGTACTAGTAATATGTATTGGTAGTGGATTCAGCGGAGTGTCTCTCGTGCTTTCTAACTTGTGCAGTCGACTCGTGTTGGCAAGTTTTTGACTGTCCGTTGTTGAAAGGAATTCCAGCTTGGCATTGAATAACGACTTTTGTCAACGACTCAAGCCAAACAAAACTAGACAGAAGAAACCTTAGTTGTATAGTACTAGTATTAGTATCTTGTACTAGTAGCATGTGATTGGTATGTGTGTATGTGTTTGGATGTGTAGCATTTGGTATGTTGGAAACCAAAGGACATGGAATGAAACGTTACCAACAAAACCACAGACAAGGGACAATGTTGATCTTTAGGGTCCTAGCTTCCATTATTTAGCCATTATCTTCAAAAGTAGATGACGTTTTTGGTTGGAAGGTTTTTGGTTCGTTTCCACTACCCTTTTGAGTAGTAGTAGGAAAAGGCTGCTGCTCTCTGTTTCTGCAATGTACTACGGGTGGGGAAAGGCATGTCACGACAAGACACTGGAAATAAGTTGCGACTTTGAACACAGAAGGATGTGTAACTCAAAAAGGAAAGCAAATAGCCTTTAAAGCATGAACAGGACGCTAAACGGGAAGGAAACGGGTCCCAGGGAATTATATCAAAGAAATGTTTCGGCTTCTTCCTATCTTTACTCGTGAAATTGTCTAGGAGTACTAATATGTAATGCCTATACAGTGGTAGTACTATGATAAAGTTTCATATGTACTATGTATTACGTTTGTGCTCATATCCACAGCCTTTTGCGTGGGTCTGTTACAAACGGGTAGATAAGATACCCGTAAGATACCCGTTATTCCCGTATATAAATCTAAGAATACTTACTTGTAGGAGAATATATGCTACATTATATTTTGATAATGATACGGTTCCAGTGCCATTTACAGAACCAGCACTGGAATATTACCACTTGAATTATTTTGTACGTACTACTTTGGTAGTTAACTTTATTGTGCTAATTATCTGTGAGAATTTTGGAGATGGAATAATATACTTGGCGCATGTTGTAGTACAGTTGTTTGAAGAACTATCTCTGTAGTATATAGAGAAGAACAACGTTTGAACAACAGCTTGGAGAATATTAATGTTGGAATAAATGAATTTCTTAAAAGATCAGTTAGAACAATGTGGTTTTGTGCACTTAAACAGAGATATATGCTAAAGGAAACGAAGTAATTTCTTTCTGGTTGAGTTGAGTGCTAGAAAGTTGACTTTCCCTACTTTTCACTTAAGTTTCTATTTTTCCTTCCTTCCGCTTTACCACTATTGTCGTCAGCATTCACTTTTCTTCTTCCGACCCAAGAATCAGACTTTTCCTCACAACATAATGTATATAGCCAGCCATACATACTACACAAAAAGGACAACACAAAGTATTATATATACAACATAGGCGTAGCCAGGATTTGGTTTCGGGAGGGTGGACATACTCAAAACACGAGGTACATATTTGCTCATTTTTGCGCGAAGCGCGAAAAATGTGAACAAATTTGGGCAAAAATGAACATAGAATACATAAAATTCGCGTTTAGCGCGAAAAAATTTTGGTAAAGATTTTTGGTACTTTTTTGGTAAAATAATCTATTTTTTCCGGATTTTTTGGGGGGAGGGGGAGATTTTCCCCTTGCTCCCTGGCTACGCCAGTGATATACATATATATATACATATAAACTGATGGAGTGAACATGTGAGTTGCATTGAAGTTGTAAAGAAAGTGTTCACTATGTGTATCTGTAGCATAACTTTGTGTCTACACTCGAATCCCTTGTCTTTGACTTATCTTTGAAGAGACTTGA
>JAQFYB010001652.1:0-30766 GCA_034694085.1 Pogonognathellus longicornis
CCAATGCAGTAGTCAATAACAGTTAGTGCATATGTTTTAATCATTATACAAAAGACTCTGAAAGTCACAAATTTTCTAAAATGAATCAAAATACCCTTAACTTGAGAGAGTTTCTTTAAGACAACAGTTACAGTTGGTGTAGGTATTACTAGGTATTGGTATTTTGCATAAATAAAAGAGTATCTACCAATAAAATACAAAAGAAAAATCTACAAATCTCTCGAATTGAGAGTCGTTACTTTACAAAGTTATTGCTACTTTACATTACAACACAGGTATTTAAAAGTCCCATTTTAGTCCTAGTCCTTTTTATTCCATCTTAGCTGACTCGATTATCTGTGCAAAGTCTAAATACTTTAATCAATATGCTTTACAATATCATGTAGTATTACTTTATACGAAAGGTCTACGACATTACGGTGTTATATTCCTTTATGTATTTTTTTGTACTTTAAACTACATGGTGCATCTTTTCCGACACAAGACTTGACTCTCAAGTCTCAAGTAAGGATGTTCAGTACAATAGTGAAGCAGAGTATGTGAGCGAGTGGTATGTGAGAATAGGCCATGGCTGTGGATCTATGTATTCTTTCTATGTGGAATACAGACGCATATTTTAGTTTACAGGCGTGCCCCCTCCTGAATATTGGTGTAGCGTAGTTTGTAGTTGTAAAATGGTTGGAAATGAGATGATCAGTATGCGGACAGTGTAGTGTATTTGGTTCTCTGTGGATGTCATGTTCTAGTGAGAGCTCATACATTATATTACGCGTAAAATAAAATATCGTCGTCGGCAACAACGTAATTTATCTCTTCATGAGCTATTATTCTCAACTCCTTCTGATCTCTGCACACTACACTTCCCTTATCCTCCGCTCTTTAATGTTCTCCCTTTATACTTCTCTGTCACTACAACATACTTTTACTCTATTTAACTCTCTCTCCCATTCCCTCCTTTACAACTCCACAATAAGAAATATTCATTTTCTTGTACAGCTTGACTCTTTCTTTATTGTGTATAATGCCAACACACTACCACACATACACACTACTACTTACTCTTACTACATTACATGCATCTCTTGGTAGTTCTAAAGCAGACACGTAGATTCATACAAGATAACAGCAAATTATAAAATATTTAGATGTGTGTGCCATTTGGAATAATGAAGACGACAAACCGCTTTACCTATACACTCTTTCGCCCTTTTCTTTCTACCAAATGGTACGTGAAATCTTATATTTCAGCATTGCCGCAGATATCATATTGTAATGTAGGTTATGTATTCACATGTAAAAATAAGGGAGTTCATGATTTAGTTTTGCTAATTCTAATGTAAGTACTTTGTATTACATTTTAAACTCGGTTTTTCACACTGCAGCTTGCCAGAAGATATAATTGCGCTGACGCTTTTGAAACTGTCGAGGAAATGTGATTTAGTGCCCTTAAAAAGTAAATTCTGTAGCTGTAAAATCAAAATTCCTGTTTAACTTTCCTGTTCAGCTCAATACACTATCCTATGAAAATGTATTCAAGCAGGAAATATATTCTATCGAAAAAGGCAGAAGCTAAGTATAATTTAAGGGATCAAAAACGTAGGGAAGAAGTAACACCGTGACAATACTGAATAACATTTATCCCAGCTTTGCAACAACAGTAAATATTAATTTACATCAAACTAAAATGAAGAAACATGTTCACAGACTATACACTACAAACAACAGTTTCATATATTGCAAAGCGTAATAGCAATATAGAACTTAAGCATACTTATGGACATGCAAAACGAATATTTATATACTTCTCCTACTGCTAATGTATTCAGGGATACAAAACACAAATTGTGTGATATGATTCAAGTAGGTATGTGTATACATATTTTCTGAAATGGAACGGCAAAAGAAATACAAGAAGGAATATAGGAATTATATAGTGGGGAACTAAATAAAGTTGGCAAGTATGAAAAGGATGTAATATTATATTTTATCTTCATTTGGAATAAATGCGATAGAAAAATGTGGAGTGGTGCTGGTAGTGAAGAAGTCAAGTGGTATTTGATAAATAGAAAGGGCTGGCACTGCTGAAACTAGAACTAAGCTACATGCACAAAGTTCCCAGAGATATAAATATGAACACAAGCACATGTTGGTAGATACAAATTTCTATGTGCAACTTTCACTTGCCCTGTTTGCTTTCTGCACAACCACAACAGGGAATAAACTAGAGCGTCTGTAGTACTTCCCTATGCTCTACTTCTATCAGGTCTATCACACAACAACCAGACACTAGTAGTGCTATGAACATTGAACATTGCATAGGAGTATAATAACAGACACACATAGCACTAGTGCTATAAGAGTGTTGGACTACTGGAAAGAAGTGAGAGAGAAAAGAGTATTGAATGAATCACATTACTTTCACATTTCATGCGGAACACGAAACGTATAAACTGCATTGCTTTGAAAGGATGAGGGTTGAGGACACGAAGCCAAGAAAACCACGACAATGTGGCATGGTGACCGCTGAATGAAAATAGCTGTCTGTCCCCGTAGAATGTACTACATGTATTCACATCACCACGCCACGGCATTTTCAAATAACCCAAACTATATCATCATTTCCCACTATACTTCCCACCACACTTACACTACTTTATATATTTTCACCTCTGTGCACTACAAAATACTTCTCCCGTCATAATACACACTCCTGCCTCCTTTACGTATCATTTTCCCTATATACTTTCTCCCGTAAGACACTACAGAATATTTGGAACAAGTAAAGTACTTTGGTCATGGGTAGTACTCCTATAGCTAGTCAGTGTGCACTACGTGTGTGTGAGTAGAAATAGGCATAGTGGGTATTTCCTAGGTACTTGCTAATAGAAAGGGAGCTACGGAATTATTATCATCTGTGTCCTGTGTAGGGATGGGAGTACATGGGAGTATCCCATTTTCATTTCGGTGTGCTATCTCTGTTTCTGTGTTTTGTGCTTTCTCCTGTGTTTAGTGGAGTATTACTCTGTTCACGTAATAAAACCAATAATGTAGGCATGTGGATGGCGTGTATGCGGTACTCCGTACACAGGAATTCTCTCGGGTAAGTTCAGTTGGCTAAAAGGCTTGACTGGAACGCAAGCCACACCGGTTGTCGGTGGCCGTGGCTTTGGCTTTACTAAGCTATTTCTATATTGACATGCAGGCATCCTTTGCTGTGGCCGTCCACTAGGTCCTTTTCGCTCTTTCCGTGTAGTGTTGCGGTTCTCATGACATGCACTTCCACCAAGCGACACGAAACCCAATGGAATGAAAATGAAATACCAAAATTACTCTACAATACCAAACTCACGCATTTTCAGTTGAGCCAAGCAAAACAAATACCAAATGAAATCCACTATTATAATTCCACGCTTTCCCTCACTGTATTCTATATGAGGATTTATAAACCAATAGCAGCGTCCCTTTGGTTAACATCGGATGCAAAGAAATTATTTTAACAACTAAATGCTAGTAGTACGTACAAGTACAAGCAAAAGTTCTGTTGTACGTTTAATTTCACGTAATCAGCAAATTGCAAGGCCGAGACGTGTACAATTAATGCGTTCCCTGCGAATAGCATGAAACTAGAGAAATCACACGGATACATTAATTAATAACAGTCCGATTTTTATGTGTTTCCAAAAATATCTCCTGTTACAATGAAAAAGATACTAATAGCCATCACATTGAATCCAGTTTGGCATTATTATGAGATGAATGGGTTGTTTTCCTGTTTAATTTACACTCGGAGCCTTGTAATCCTATACTTCTATACTGATTATGACTAGACAGCTAGAAAAGCACAGAGACGCACTAATGTGAATTACATTCACTCTCGCAAAGTTTCCTGGTGTGTATAAAAGCGTTCGTTTTAGCCGAGCAGAGTGAAGTTTATAGCTATAGGTGCTTTAATAAGCGTAGAGTACTAAGGACAGGATCGTTTTATTTTAGTAGGGAAAGGCAAATTGGAAATTACAAAGTGATATGAGGAGTGTGCTGTGAATTCATGATGATGTTGATGAAGATAAAGAGGATAAAGAGGGGAAAGATGATCTGTGTATACGTGTAATCCTGTTCTGAGCCACAGAGAAGTAGTGAGAGTGAGTGAGATATGGAAAACTCTGCAGAAAATTCGGATTGAGTTTCTAATACTAACCTCAGCAGCTGCAATGTCTTGCATGCTACACACACTGCGTACAACTATTCGTAGACTTCTGCTGGAGAAACCACAGAGTGAAACCAAATCATATTAAAAGTATATGGGGGTAATGCAAGCCCAGACCAAGCCGCACCAAACAAGGCCACCGAAAACTAAACCAAACCGGGTAGGAATATAAAAGTAGTGGCAAGTAGGGAAGGGAGGGCAATAGAAAACACAACCGGCAAGTCATGGAGAGGAATACTAGACTTGTTATGGGATCTCATATTATGGGAAAGCAAGTGATTGTGAGTTGTTTGTGAATTGTGAGTTGAGGAGTGTTTTGTGTGTGTGGAGTGAGCAACGTGGATGGTGTACTGCAATGCCCTACACGGTTGCTTTGTGCACAACTAGCTAGAATGATGATGGTGATAGATAATACATTATATAATAATCCCCCGCTCTTTCTCTCACGAACACAGATGTAATGGGATACGATATAATGTAATATGTCAAATGATGATGATGAATTTGGTTTGTTAGTTGGAGCTGTTGCTCCATTCTGCATTCCCATTTCCATACACACCCATTCTATAGGGCTGTAATAACCTTTTTATATCCAATATAAGCTTTAAATACCTTCGTGAACTTATTATACCTCAGCAGCGTCTGTATATATAGCCACGGGTATAATATAAACACATTACTAATAGGTATGTATATTTATTTTGTACAGAGAGTCGAGTGTAGTAAGTGTAGCGTACAGGTTATCATAGCATTTCATTGTTATAGTTAATACTGTGAAGAAGATGAGGATGGTATGTGCCAGTAGCGTAGTGTATTATTGTGCATTTATATAGGGAATCCACTTGAGTACGTGTGGAGGTAGAGTTTCTGTTGTTTACAGCTTATGGAACGCAGGGAATTAGGATTAGTTGATAGAGGATATTATTTTACTAGGGTAGCTAGGTATTAGGCATGGCATGGTATGAGTGGTGATGTTGAAGAATGGTTGAGTGAGTGGAGTCATGCTGCTCTGTATTTACTGTGGAATATCCTCGTGGAATCCCAAGAATTACTGGAATCGGAATGAAGTTCCCTATAGTAAAAGTAAAGCAAAGGAAATGGATATAATACGTGTATAATGCATAAAAGGCAAGTAGAGAGAGCTATGCCGTGTCGCTCTATCAATAGGCAAGCAAACGGATAATCTAATTGCATCCCTGGCTCCTATTTATTGCCTCATAATCTAATGGTAGGCCTTAAGCCTACAGGCGTCTAACACAAATGCTTACACTAAAACATACATTATGGGAACTACGAACTCAATACAAGGCTCTTCTCTACTACTTATTGTACTCGTCATGTCCAAAAAAGACCAACTGAAAATAAATAATAACACAGTGCACGATAAATGTGTGTGAGTAATAAACTTTTGTAATGCAGCTAAGGAATTTTTTTCGTAATTTATGAATAAATATCTCCGAACAGACTCTGACTCTGTGGTGGATGTACTTCCGTCTATATAGTCTCTGCCGGGGGATGTTTACGCTATTGCAGTCTCACACAATGTTCAGTACATTATTGTATGAAAATTAAAAGTGTGTGGTAAATGTGGCCAAATATATTTTGTTTATTACTGGATGATAAAAGCACTGTCAGATGGAATTTTTGTTTTTAAAAGTGCTTACCTAGGAGTATCTGTGTTCTAAGTTGGTATAATACAGATAAAGTTTATTCTGCTGCTTTCTGTGAATTTCGAGAGTAATCGTAGAACTTAGAAGTGGAGTTTGGGATCAAATGAAGAATGAAATGAGAGCTGACTGTTATTTGTAAATTCAATTTATTGGACTGGCAGTGCAGTGGTGGATCTGTGTATGAATCGTACGGGCGAGTTGAAAGTGTGAGGTGGCATTGTGTACAAGTACTGCTTGGGACGGAGTAATGCGTGTTTTTCTGGTGTAGAAGGAGATATTAGAGAGAGTGTGTGTTAGTTGGTACAGGAGTAAGTGGAGTAGAGTAGTTTGAGTGAAGTGGATTGTGAGAATGTGGATGTGTAAAAGTGAATGAGATTGTTGAAGGATGCATGTGTGGGCTTTTGATTTTAAATATAGGATGAGGATGCGGTGAGGATGAGGTTGAGATGAATGGATGTGGATTGGAGATAGGATATGGCTATGGCATAACAAAGCGAAGGATGAGAGTCTCTAGAGTCACACTACACAAGACCAAACTATACCGGATTACAAACCGGCTGTTTCATTTAGCTAATCAATAAATCATGTGGCTTTCCTTGCTCTGCTTTGGATTGATGTGTCCTGCCTTGGCTCGCTTTCCCTTCCTTTCATTTGAATTACCTGTCTATTAGTACCCAAACCTATTTCCTAAACATAAACACACAAACTAAACTATGTAATATTATGCTCCACAATATTCGCTAGCAAAGCGTATTTTCTGCCTTATTATTTTCTTATTCAGTTTAAATGTTGAAAATCTTACTCGCATGAATTGCTAATCGTGCCTGGATGTAATTTATTCTTAAAGAACCCCAAATTGTACATTCAATATTACAGATGTTGGTATATGTCCGATATGGTAGCCAATTACATAATAAAGAATCCCCTAAAGGTCTAAAGAAAGTCAGCTGGTGAAAGTTTGAGCGAAATTAATTGTAAAAATAAAAATGTATCAAAAATAAATTATAGTACCTACTTATTTACATAATCGAAAACATTGAAATGTAATTGCCATTATATAATTAGAAATTCAAAGTGCCTAGAGTTAAATGATTTATGAATAAATTCGAAATATACATTGCGGTATTTAGCGTAAATATTAAACCGAAAAAAGTAAGTGAGGATGCTTATTTATTGGAAAGTTGCAATGCAGTTCTTGCCCCATTTATTCATTCCCAGATATTCTGCGAGCAATGACACACATTAAATTGAACTTTGATATTGCGATGCTGTTTAATGAACTTTTTTAACCTTGCTTGTTTTTCTTTTTTTTTCTCGATCTTTCACATTTCACAAGAGAATCTGTGACTTAATTTAAAGCTGGCGTTCCTACTTCATGAAACATGGATCGGAATCATGCCATAGGTTTGGAAGTGCACTTGTCTTGTAGTACACACCCGTATCGTATCCTATAGCAGGTCCATCTACTTGTTTCAAGTTTAATGCTTGGCAGGAATCCCTTGGGGTGGAAGAAACTCCGTGACGAGCAACACTGATGTGATATTTCCCTCAGAATCTCTTTTCTTATTCTTATCTCATTGCATCCACACATCCGTATTTCGTGTATTGTACAGCTAGTTGAATCCTATCCACTCGAATCCACCCAGGTCGCATGTCGTTTCTTTTACTTTTTCCCTTCCACAGTCACATCATACACAGAGCACACGCACAGTCACAAACCAATCTCTTGCCACTTTTCTCTCCTTCGTCTCTTTGGCTTCAGGCTCCCGTTTCTTGTCTAGCAAAACATCCAACCATCTCTCGACAGTGTCTACATCCTTCCAGCATTGCAAAAACAAAAGAAATGTTACACAGACTACATATGCAACACACATTTATGCTATAACCACACAGTGCAACATTCCAAAATGCATTTCTTTATATCTTATCATTATCTAAACGAACTACCTATATGATTTTTATTATTTTATTTCAGTAAATAAGTAATAAATGCAGCGAAGCACACAGTAAACTATATGCTAAATAAAAAAAGCTTCATATTTAGCAGCTTTTTAAAATATTGTGTATTAAATTGAACTGGCATAGGTAATGATAATATTATGTATATACCTACCTAAACGAAGTAATTATCAGCGATCAAATATTATACATAATATGATGATGATGATGAAAACTGATGAATATCAGACATTGGTATAGATATATTGCACTTTTATGAATGCTGCCATGAATATATATATGTATATGGCATAAATGGCACAGTGTAGTGGTATAAATACAAATATTATAATATAATGTAGAGTTAGTATGTTAAAGTTAAAACAGAAAAGTTAGTGAATGATATTAAGTAACAGGAGGGAAAGGATATAACCACATGGGAAATAAAAAGATGTAGAGTTATAACTAACTGCAGTATTGCTGTGTGTGTGAATATAAACCCGGTGGAGGAAGTCTTGAGTTTCTGCTTCTTCTCTTTGGGATTTTTTGTAATGCTGATGCATCGTATTCACTTCTCAACGTGATAAAAATACGAGCCCTTATCCGCCTCATCTTCTCTCCAAACATTTACATGCTTAGAATATCTGCCGCATATTTGAGCCGCTCATCTGTCTTCTTTTACAAGAAAATGAAAGCTCTATGCATGTACACACTCGTCTTGACTATAAATGTATAGCAGGGAGGGATACACTCAGCACAACTTTTACAAATACTGATGCCTACTACTATGCACATGTACTACCACTACACGACACTACACAATTTACTGACAGTAAGGCGTTATTACTGCTACACACAGCTTTTCTTTTTACCTTATAAAAGGAATCCGATTCCATCTCTAGTTGAGCTCTTGTTCAGCTATCGGTCCTTGTTCTCCAGTGACATACACCATTTACAGCTACAAAGTAGAAATATACCTTTCTACATATGACTTGACTTACCAGCACAGTTACACGTTACACCACAATCCCAATCTTACATTTAACAGATCCAAACAAAACCAGCCCTCCACTTCAGTCCAATCCCCTGCAACTTCATCCCGAAGCAAAAAATCCAACCGAACCGGGGATTAGAACAGATGAGACTCCAACAGTACAAATATTCACATATGTGTATACAGTGAATGATACACAGAGTGCAACGACGTACATACACTCGTCCATAGCAAATATACCTATATTTTATTATACATAATATACCTACGCACATTTACTAAGTAACACTACCATAGTACATAGTATCAATTTCTCCATCGCTTTATAAATATAATGTGAGCTTTGTGCATTGCGTTATTTACAACAAACTTTTTGTATCTAATTTTTTACAGTAGCAAAGGAAGATGGTGTATTGTGATATTGTGAAGCACTGTTTATTTCTATTTATTTCTAAAGCTCCCTTGTTGGTTCTTTATCTACGGATAAATTTATTTATAAGTAAATGCACTATACAATCTGTCTTTTTCATGTCGCGTCATTCATACGAATGAATTCTCCTCGATGGGAATACAATCTCAATATCAAAATGTAGAATCCTGTGGATAAATTCCGTCACGTTCATTCAAAGCCAAATTTTCTAACAGTTTAACTAAAGAGATTTAATCATTTTGTAATAAAATCCTTATCTAAATCAATAATAATATTGGGAAACTTGGTTCCATAAATATCCCTTTCGGTCATTAGTATTTCAGTACAGCTGGAAATTACGGTGTTTGCCTTTTGTGTTGGTTTTACAAGGAATGAGAATGTAAAACAAGGGATGAACTGCGCCATTTCCAATTACTGAGTGCATATGCATGTTTGTCAGACTAGTCAGACAGTTTAATGTCAGTGTCACCAGGATACCTTGTAATACGTCCACCCATGATAAATAATAGCGTATTTGCTCCCGTGTGCTGTGCCTTGCCTTATTGCCTGGTGTGTTGCTCACTAAAATATTGGCCTCGTTTGAACACAAACACGCACACACCAATCCAATCCATAATAACCCCAACATGAGTTGACTTGACAATTTTATTCGTGAAATGAAGATAGCCCATTAACTCAGATATTCGCTCCTCTCGTACTCAATTATTTGTAAGTAGTTTAGAGTTTAGCATGGCTTGCATGTAACAAGTATTAACTTTCAGCTTGAGACATGAAGGTTAATAGTGTCAGTCTAAGCGTATACATATAATATGTACAAAGTAACCATTTCGCTGTACAAGCAGATAAGAACATGAGACTTCTTATTGCCTATACATTTACAATGACCCATTTAATGTTTTATATATCCATACATACAGAAATATAAAAATTATTGCTTCTTTATAACCATACATAGTTTTTTTGGTAAACAGTAATAGTAAGTAGAAAGTTAACAAAAGAAAACTAATAATGTTTACACTTATTACATAGAGGTAGGCATAAACATCGAGAAAGAAAGGAGGGCTTATAGTAATAATTTAATAATAAATGGACTGTACATAATATAATATTATTTGGACACGAACATGCCATGCCATAATACATGTTGTATTTGTATTTGTATTTATAAAGGAAAAAAGTAAGTGAGAAGTTTTGTTTGGCATTTGGCACTACTTTGCCTATTGTAGCTCATTAGGTGGCGTCAGAATGGATATTAGAATTAAATGCTAAGAGTATTGCATGGCCTGGCATTGCATTGAGGGTAATTTTCACAAGAGAGAATGGTGACCAAATGGCATATGGTTAATGTGGTTTGGTTAAAGTTTCCTTCTATAAGTACACACTTCTAACTCTAACACATGTATAAATAGAGATAATGTGCTCAAAGGCGTATAGCGTAGCGTGATAGTGATAGACTGTCCGTGTAAATGTAGCTTTGCATGTGTAGCATTCAATGTAAATTCATAAAGAGTGAACATCAATTGATGTGATGGGAAACTAAAGGAACGAATGAAATGAAATGAACGGCTTGAGTAGAATTAGTACAAGTATACAATGTGTCTACTGCTACGACTACTGTGTCTGTTCCGTACCATTACTATATAGTAGCAAACACAGTTTAAGTAAAACTATAACATATAACAGTTGTGTGAGACTGAGACGGAGAGAGACAGAGAGACTATTCCCAGTATAAGTTAAAGTAAGCAAAGTAAATGGCAAAGCAATCGTGTAGGAATAATAATAGAAGTAGTGCAGTATATGCATACATACATAATATATAAAATAAACTCAGCGTATACCAACAAAAAGTATGTGTAGTTGTATAGAGCGGAGAGTAGTGTATAAATGTAGTGGAGTAGTATGGGGAAGACACGAAAGGTATTTATGTATGTACTGGTAATGCAATGTAATGTAATGTCAGAGGAGTCGGAGTTAGTTGGTTGATGGTGTGGCAGTCAGTGGCTTGGCTCGGTGTAGCCGAGTTGTATCGTTTGTCTTGGCTTGATTGAGACTCTTGTCGTCATGCTCATTTCCGCCGCACGGAAAGTGAAGATGCCCTTAGCAGAGAGCTGCTAAATGAACGCGTGAGGATGCTAGCCTTGAATCTCATCAAGAATATACCACTCGTGAACATAACCATCTCATCTCCTCGTAGCATGACATACCATAATACTACAGCATCAGCAGAAGCATTTACACAATATACCCTCATACAACATCCACTACATCCTACACTCACACTCCGCTACATACTACTAGCATCACTATGCGCTATTACTATTTTAGCCTAAACTCAAGCATGGTATAATATAAATAGAGATTCCTGCGTGTATAGGAGCATTGTGTGAAGAGACGAGTAACTTAGAAGACTGTATAGCTAAATGGATATAATGGGAGCGAGTATTCAGACACAGAGATAGAGTGGAGACACAGACACAGACACACATACAACAGATATATAGATAATAGATATACATGTATAGTCGACGTAACGACCACCGTTTCTCTGTTCAATTCTATTCATTCAACGCCCTAAAGCTCAAGTCATGCCAAGCTAGGTCTTCTCCAATCCACTGTTCTGTGACTTGCAATGAACCAAACCATGGTATTGGCATGACTCTGGAATACCAAAGCAAGATCCAGCAGCATCCTTCCCGTCCTAACCAACAGAGTTCCAGAGCCATCATCAGCCCAGCAGATGCACAGATGCATTTTACAAACGGAGTCCACGTGTACGTGAACACAACCTGTCAACAAGATCCTCCTCTAGAACGCCCTGCACACTTAACCCGTCCAATGACGCTCCTCAGACGGCTTAGAGCCTCTTTCCACTCGCAGCCTTAGCTGAGTTGCCCCAACGGTTGGCCGCACACAGAACTAATGGAAAAAGGGTTGAGAAACTTTGTGTTGTGGACAAAGTGAGGAAAAGGAGCGTCGGGATTGGGTAGAGAGGTTGGAGTCCACGTGGAGTGGAAGTTGGACGGGTGGGAGGTAGTTTAGAGATAGTGGCAATCAACCACCCGATCCGAATGCCATATTTGGGTAGGGAAATCAGTGGAGAGTATTTGGCTGGATCTTTGTTGTTGAAAGGGCGAACATTCTGTCGGCCCCGGTGGCGCGATAAGTACTGGAGGGGATGCTTACGCTCAGCTTGCTTTAGCTTTAGCTTTCCAGACCATAGCATACCATAAGAGAATGACGGAGACCCGGAGCCAAGGCAGATGAGGATGAGCACAGCATTGCCTTGACTTGACTGAATTGAACTATACCAGTCTTCTAAATGCTCACTACTACGCTACAAGGATAAGGATGTATGATATAGCTATCTGTGAATGTATGTGTGTATGTGTATGTATGTGTTGTGTGTGGTGGTAGTAGTTTAGTTTACTATATTGGTTTGTGTATGTGTAGCAGTCGTATTGTAGGGTACTGTGTGAAGGAGTGTAGTAAATAGTAGCATAGTGGTGGTATATTCGTCAACTGTTGTGAATGCACATCTTGAGCTTACTCACCGAGTTCACTCTCTCCCATCACAATAGTTCACATTCACATGCAGAGGAATAGAGCATACGGATGCAGTGCACTAGAGCAGACGAGACGAGACGAGTCCAATCCAAGATTGAATACATACATACATAAACATACATTATTTCTCTAATACGATTCTGTAGCATGTATGGTTGCTTTTGGTCGACTGCTCGTCGTTGTAGTCGGGTCCATAGTCCAGTGAGTGTAAACTCACATTCATTCTGAAGCAGCAGCAGCCTCCATACTCGACTAGTCTCTTCATTCTTATAATATTAGTAAACACTACACAGACAGATCGTACATCCTTTTTCGACCCTCCTCACTTCACAATATAAATATAATACATAGTTAATACTTATATCATATCAGCATTAGTTATGGATGGAGAAACGGAATGGAAATAAAATAAAAGAATGAGACGCTTCCTTTCTTTTCTTTACACGAGAGACTTTAAGCCTTTTTATTTCTGTACCTACTCATATTTATGTATTATGTTGTGTCAATTTGCTCCCATATAATCCCAACCCATTTCAACTTCCATTCTGCCTTATATACATACATACTTTCGTTTACACACTACCTTCTCAAATGTACTACACCGGATTTTATCCCAAAGTAGACAAAGTACCACATATACCTCCTAAATATCTTCTGCTATACTAAGTACGTAGAAAATACATACGATACTATTATCTGTAACTGCCTAAAGTGTATACACATTGACATCTAAACAAATCCAAAGGAGTATAGTGAAATCTCTGTATATATTTATTCAAAGAGCATCATCATTTCTGTGTGTTGAAAGTAAATGCATAACATATTTTGTTGTACAATAAACATAACACACAAGCATGAAAATAATAATTGTCTGCCATGGTGTATGAGTATATACCTAATATACCCAAAAGTAAATTATGTGTTTGAATTTCTCATTTAAATCTCATCTTTAAAAGAAATGGTGACAAAACCCCAAAACGTCTTCTCTAAATACATACGTAGTATAGCATTACTAATTGTGAGTAAGTAGAAGAACACATTACATCAGTTATACAAATACACAGGCGGTGGTGGGGGCGACTCGCTCCATGTACATTGAACATAATAGCATAGTCACTGTAACTGTAGCTTTGCGGCTGCGGATTGTCTCGTTTCACACAGAGAGAGACTGAGACTGCACTATCAGTATCTGGCGTATTATATAGTTAAGTACGCGATGCAGGAGCGAATTAATGGAACTGGATTCTGTTAAACGGAACAGACACCACCGGAATTCCAGGACAAGTGCAGAACATCACAGCATAAAAGTCTGGCTTTAGTTGGCAATACGTTATTTTGGTAGAGAAGTGGAGACGGGAGATGTTTTGCTTTGAGATGCCTTTGCACTAATACACTACAATAATGCCACACCGCACACGGGCTACTTCTATCTGTAGCAGTAAATACAATTCTATAGATACACGGAAAGAGAAAAATTCCATTTACTCCAGGAGCTAGTTGTTGGTGTAGGAGATGGTTTGCTGTTTGTGCTAAGCAAGTCTCAGCTTATGTGAATGAGACTCCTTCCACTCCTTCCACCACTACTCTGTGTCAGTTACATTAGATCAGCAGAAATGTAGCGTGAATGTGGATGGAAATGCCAAAGCAAGGTTTTGGAGTATAGAGTGAGGAAGACGAAGAAGAAGGCGAAGAAGAAGAAGAAGAGCGTGGAGAAGAGTGAGGGAAGCAAGGACTGTGGACTCTGGAGGAGTGTGAGACTGGAAGTTGGACTGCAGTGCAAGTGAAGAAGAAAAGTGAACTCATGCTCGATTCTATCTACAGGGAATATCTCAACTTGTGTTGTGTTTGGTATTGGTATGTGTGTGAGTGGAGCAGAGTTGCAGTTGGTAGTGTTGTAACTCTTCTTGTGGACTTGGACTCTGTGTTCACTTCTCCGCTGCTGCTGATGGTTTTGTGTGTTGTATGTGTACTGTGTGTGCATGTCGTTGTGTGTAGAGAGTTAAGCGAAAAGGAAGCATTGCCGACGACACGCTACGTACTGCGAGAGACGAACAACGAACCGAGAACACTTTTTCAGTCGTTTGCTAACTTGCTTCCAGACAAGACCTCCTCACGCCTTTCCACAAAACACACTCTTTCACGTTATACGTTTATACTACAAATACTACGACAACTTTTACCACCTAGTACAACATACACGAGTAATTGTACACGTTGCGTTACACTGCAAACGACTTCTACTGGATATTTTGCTGTGTGAAACACAAACATTCACACCGATACTATTGCCAATACTACCGCACCTCAATTGCTAAATAAATTGTCAGCGTTTACATTTATTTCGGTGACTGTGTCGGCGTAGTACGAGTGTACGAGCGAATACTTCAAGAGGCTTGTATAGTTCCTCGTGTGTTTTCATGTGGTGGTGTGTGTAAAGGTTCATTATTATTGTCTATAATGAATTTCTTCCGTGTGCAATTGTATTAAGTGTGATAAAAGTGCACTCAAAGTGGTGGTGGAAAGAAGAGAATGAATAGTGGAATAGATTTTTGAATGCTGATTGACATCTTATTTACGTTAATAAACGGATGGATTTCCCAGCTAACGGATTAACAAAGGTAATTAAGGTCAAACAATATGCCCTTGATTACTTAGTCAGTTTGTGTGAGTTAAATGCAATTACTCTCATTTAATTATGTCATCGAGAACAATTTAATGGCGCAATTAAACGGGAGTTATTACATTCATAGAGCTCTGTGTGGTATAATAGCGTAATGTTTTATTGTTTATATTATTTACTGATTGTGATTGTTAAGAGCACAAAGTATTAACCTACGTTGTACAGTACATAGTACTAAACTAAACTGGCATGGCAAGCAATGAATTACAAGAATTATATGGCTGCACTATAAAAGCAAGCGAACTTACAAGTTTTTTCCCGGTTGTTATTGTCTGTTGACTGTGAGTGTGTTTGTGTGTGAATGATAATAATCATTCCTGTATGATTTGTCAGTTAGGAAAATGATTACTAAGATCTCAACACTTTTAATTAGATTACAAGTGATGTACCTACTACATAACGGTTTTTTAGGTATGAACGTTTAATTAACAGGCAGCAATTAAATTTGCAAATGATTTTATCCTGTCAGTTGCAACTTGCAAGGTGCACGCAGTACAAAATGTAATGAACACCTTTCTATTATCTGTCATTCTTCCTTGACGGAGTGTTTATTCGGTTACATTACATGTCTCTTGAGTTTCAGACATTTCTATACGTTCAGCTGAAATTACACACCATAAATAAACATCACTCCATATCAATTTACGCGAATTCTCTCCCAAACTATAAATTATCGTCAAGGTTTTCCTCTTTTCGAATGTACTTGACTATTTATACACATTCAAATGCATCAATAGGCATACAAAGCTTTTAAACAAAAACACGTGTGATTTGATAAAAATTGTTTGCCCCACGCAACTTAATTAAAGCGTATGAATGTGTACATACATACATAACTCAAATTACGAATTAAGTTAACACATTACTTGTGCTTCACAGTTTTGTATATAGAGCAAATAATATTAGGCTCTCAACTTAAATCACATTACATTCAAATAACATTTTTTCTACTTTGTTGTGTTATAAACCGTAAGCTGCTTTGGCTTTGAGTGAGCTGAACATAAGTATAGGAGTGATTCGCATAAAAGAGTAATAGTTTCTTTGTGAAATGTATTTGGTCACAGTGTAGCAAAAAGGCTTTTATGCTGGGAGAGCGAGTGGAGCATTGTAAAAAGTGTCTGCATTTGAGCAGACACATTGTGTTGTGTTGGTTTGAATAGGTAATAGGGCACCGGCTTCTCGTATGTTCTGACACATTCGAATTAAATCAAATCACTATCAAACCATTTATAGTAAACAGTAAATGTTGAACTGATACATTAATCCTTTTCATTTCACAAGCCATACATAAGCAGAAACACATTGCCAGCACGTAGAGCTACAATACAGAATAGCCAATTATCTCTATACATAGACATGCAGACATTGTTCGCTACATACAAACATAGTTTATCGTGTAGCGAGCAATAAGGCAATAAAGTAAAGGAATAGATTTATAATGGACAGCTATCCTTTTATTATTCGCCATACCTAAAGAGTAAACATTGTTTGCTCAGCTATTTGTTCAACTCGCTGTTACGTTGTGTTGTGCAGTGTGAGTGGTAGGTAGAGAGTGAGGTAGGTATGTTAGAATGCAGTGTGTTTTGGCATATGTGTGTTTTTGTATGGAAGCATTTGAATACAATTTGCAATTCAGAGTAGAATTCTTTTTGCCACTTGGCAATTAAGTGTGTTGTTCTGTCTACATCGCTCTCACGCCTACATGGTGGCATTGTAGTGCAATAATTTCGCTATAAAATGCCAATTTGTAGCAATTAAATTTTTTTAACTGCAACCCATGCTTTGCTAGGAGTACAAATTTATTTTTCACATTAACTCGTCTATGTATAGTACTAGGGGAAAGATGTTCACGTAGTAAAGTCACAAAAACGGCATTAAAAGACTATTATACCTACTACTATGTAGCAACAAGCATTGAGAAAATTCTCCACGCTAATCTGCAGTGTAGGTTGTAATGTTGTACACTTAAAGTGTAGTTCACTAGGAGTAGTGATGTAAAATTTTTCAGAAGGTTTTTCTTTATCAAAATGGAAATCTTGATTTTTATGGTGCGCGTGTGTTTTCCTTGAGCACATTATATTATTTTAATTTGGAGTTTATGGAACATCTAAATCATTGCTAGCCTATGTTAAAGGAGGAAGTTATCAATTTATTATATTTTATGATGCAACTACAATATACGTAGTGCTAAGGATGGAAACTATTATGAAGTACCATTTGAGAACGTTATACACACAACTCACAACACACCATTATATTACACACGTCGTTTCAAATGGAGTAATAATTTTGTAGGTTTTTCCTTAAAGTTATTTTGTTTTCCGGATAATGGTCTCATGACCGTAGCTTTTGGTTTGAAGAGCTGTTAGCTCGGTAAATTCCAAAGTCAAGTTGGAACGAATGAGACGAGTTGAATCCGCATCAGTCTGAGAGAGAGAGGAAATAATTTAACAAGCATAGATAAAGCAAGTAATGCAACAACATTGAGCCAACCAAATATAAATACGATACGTCCCTCCATTTATATCTCACTCCACTGTTTCTAGCATAATAGTGTACAGACCATGTGAGACTGACTAACTTTTGTAAGTAAAATTCCCCCGGTTTCAATTTCTCAACTTTGTTTGCAGTTATAACAGAGCGGAGTGCATTAACTTTTTATTCCCTTCTTTGAGGTTTGGCTTCCAGAGGGATTTCTTATAATAAAACTGTGTTTTGTATATTGGTTTTGGTGTGGTTGCATGGCAAGGCAAACTAAAGGTTTATTTATTTGGTCAGTTCAATGTCTTTTACAGCCACATGTATGTACACAAGGCTCTCACTTCAATTCTACTTATACAACATCGTATGAGTATGACCACTACCACATCACTACTGCACTATCTCTGTGAAAGGCTCATTGTATTATACTATGTGTAAATTCTATGTGTATATAGGTATACACAAGTATTAGATACGGCTATGTGTACTGAATAATGTATGGAGATAAGTATGCAATAATGTAGCCAGCTTTTTCTCGTGCAGTGTAAATAGGTTGATGATAGATAAACGACATGACACACAAGTCAACACAAAACTAAACTCACTCTAATCGCACTAAACTCTGTACGGGGAAACGATAAGGAAAACATTAGTACAAATATATATACATTGATTAGGGAAATGGCTGCAAAAAACTTCTGAGAGCACATGCATTTTGCTTTAACTCATTGTCTTATCTCCTATGTACACTCCATCCTTGTAACATGTTCGGACTGCCCATTTACTTTACCTAAAACACTACACAGCAAACAACCAATCATCCTCATATATAATGCGTAGCGCACTTTTAGTTCACAAGGTTCAATTTTATTTTTGTCAAAATACTAATTAACACCAAAAAATTTCCTTGGTTTGGTATTTCCAGGTATATGACACTCAGGCAATTACAACAGATAATAACACAATTTACCAACCTAAACGCGTTATAAACCCATTTCATTATTCGCATCAATTTCACTTTGACATAACTTTTACATGCTACGTTTTATTGTAGAATTTTGGCAAAACAATCTGATTTTTAAGGGAATGTAATTGTGTGTGTATTACAGTAAATTTTTTATTCACGTTGCAGTGACATAAAATATTCCTTTCGGATTGAGTTGATTTGAAAAAATCTTTGTGGGACTTTTTCAAATTCTGAAACAAAAACATTTTCCTTTTGCAAATAGCTATTTATAATACTATTTGAAAGATCTGTGCAAAAACTCTAATTGTACAGTCATATAGCTTGAAATGAATTCACTTGAAAATGGGTTTTTGAATATGTGAAGATTCTTCTGTTTAAAATAAATATCAAAGGTCTTGTACAGATATTTTTAATTAATATTTTGTATAACCATGTCCAATTAACCCAACAATGTGGACATGCCCATAGTCAATTTATATTTTAAAAATATAATTTTAACAAATATTTTCTTCCTTTCATCTTAACTTTGATTATTTTTCGGGAGCACTTGGCAAATGAGTTTGTAAACCGTAGGTTTGTAACCGATGTGTTTAAAAAGGTTGAGGTTGTAAGGTATTGCGGATTGTAAAAAGTGGATGATGCGATGAGACATGTCTGTTTTTGTGTTTGTGGCTTATAGATACTACTAGAAACTACCGCGGTGTCGTGTGGGTCAGTACTATTTGATATAAGTAGAAGGACGCTAGTAGAAGTTTGAAAGAAGCGTCTTGACATTTGAAGTTTGAGAAATCTGGAGGAGGAAAAAAAGTTGTGTCATCATCATCCTGTCTGGTCTAGCTGTCTGAAGAACATTGGATTGTATGATTATCGTGAACAAGAATAGAACTGGTATCACATGCAGGCACAAGCAGTCATCCTTTGATCTGCAACGTTGTGTCGTTGGAGTGTTGAGTGCTACGGAGACTGCTCGGTTGGCCGGAGCTAATCTAGTCTTGGTGGGTGTGTAAACCTCTGAAGGATTGTTCAGCTTGGGCAGTCAGTCAAGAAATTCGGAAATAGGGAACAGTTGACTTGACCAAGTTGGATCTAAACGAGGAGACAAGCAACAAAACACTGTGTAACTTATCGTGACAGTCTTGTCAAGCACATATGTTCACTTGTTATAGCCGTGCGTGTACATGCACCACTCTATCCCACAATTCCGACTCCTCTCCATTTACAGAAAGCAGTACAGTACCTGTACAATGAACGTATCTGTGTTACACTAGACCTGTGTGTGTTTGTACTATGTGTATGGCTATGTTGAATAAAGGGAGCACTAGAGATACATAGAAGTAGAAGTACAAGTACAAGTAGAAGTACACTGGTTGTTTGTGTGAGTAAAGTGGGCAGCGGCTGGTTCAGTTGAGTGATTGTCATTTGGTCTCGGTTGAAGTTCCCCATCGTCTGACATGAGATTGCCGACTCAGTTCCTCAAGCAGCAGAATAGCAAGAAAGAACTCGTCGCATAATATTCGATCGAATTCACTCAACTGTGTAAGTGGTTAAGGTGAATTGAATGTTGAAGGAGTTGAGGCTAAATTGCTTTGTATTGTGTGAGCTTTCGAGTGAATTACATTACATTACCTATATATTATACATCATAATACATTGCCTTACACTATTATTATAGTGTGACCATTTGTAAATGTATTGTCAACTGAAGGTTGCTCGCCCTTACTCATGCACTAAACTTACTACTTAAATTATAGGGAGTTGTTTGTACAAGGGGCTACTGCCATATACTCCGTGTACCACGGTGGCTTGTTCAGTCAGAAGACATGACAGAATATAAGAACGCACTTTAGAAAATCTATCACCGCCATTGTTCCACCTACTGCTGCACTTCAGTTTAATCTATTCTAAGCACATACAGTCACACAGTATATACATACAGACTGTGCACGGCAAAGAAAAATTCCAAGTCAAGCATAAAGAGAGTTCGGAAGGAAAAAAGAGTGGTTTGGTCCTACAAGGAACAAGTTGACTATTGCTACTATTACTGGAATAATAGTCTGTACTTACTCAACTCAATATTCAGTATTTGTGATGGTTGGTTGCTAACGTACGTAAAAAAGGAGTAGCAAGTACTTAAACTACAAGTTATCTGTATATGTATGAGATATAAGTGGATTTTGAGTGTGAGAAAAAAAGGATCGAGTCAGTGGAGTGAAGTGAAAAACGAGCAGTGCCGTGCTTTTGGCTTCCATTGCATTTGTTGGCTTGGCTCTACTTCCATTCTCTTGTTCGCATTCGGATGAAAGATTGATTGTTGGGCGGTGATCTTTTTTGGATGGTAATATTGGAGGTTTCCGGTCATGCGGTTCTCGTTAGAATAATACTACTACTACCAGCACAAGTACAAGTAGCAGTTGTAGCAAAAGAGTGCTTCATATAACACAATACGTGTATTATACTCCTTCATAGTCTACCAGAATAACTTGGGACTTTCCACTATCACTATACACTACAAGTATACTGATACGTTTGTATAGGAAAACACGGTGATATATGAGTCAGTGCTCGTTCCTGCCTTCGCCTGTTCTCTCGGGTTGAGTTGAGATCCGAGTATTAGAGTTTGAGTGGAGTGAGTGAAGTTGAGACTTGAGTTGAGTGTATTGTGACCACTTTTGTGCGGTTCGCCACTCTCAGACGTGAGTATATTATAACCACATCAAAAACCACGAGTTTCCGGATTTTTCCTTTTCGCCCTCTTATACTATCCATTAGGAGTATTAGAAATACATACAGAGTATTACTCTCTTCTACACACACACACACAAATAACACACAAAATACCCACCGTCAATTTTACCTGAATTGACTTTAACTCGACTTTAGCCATTTCGTGCAAAACCGCATTCAGACCTTGCCTTGCTAAGCCGAGCTGAATAAAGAGCCAAAAGCCAAAAGTACATACGTTCATTTGTATAAAGATATATTCATTCAGCTACAATTTTCCACTCCATTCATCCACTCCTCCTCCACTACAATTGCACATTGCATTCTCCTTCTCTGAATTCAATTCCAACGTATTATTTAAATCGTAGCTTCAGGAGGAGAACCATTCCTACTTCACAGAATTACATCGAACTACATAACTATTGAATTTCACAATTTCTAACTACCTATCCACAAATATAATAATAACTGTAAACACGTTATACGTTGCGTTATTAATATCTTTGTGAGGATAACCTGTATCACATTACTCAAAAAAGGGTTATTAAATCTCGGAAAGTGAGCAAGGAGTAATAATAGCAAAGTACATACAATTTATCAAGCTGGATATTTTAACGAGCAAAGTGTTCTAGTGTTCTTGTCGTTCTATAGCAGATGATACACACACATAAGTGCGGAAAGCACAATAAAGCAGAAGCAATCTGTATTATTAGTCGGGAGGCTAGTGTTGTGTTATTTATGGATAATCAATAGACATCTGGGATCTGGCTGGAGTGTCAAGTGGCAATATAGTCAACAGTAATAAGGAAATCACATCAAATCAACTGGGGCGAGAAAGGAAGGAAAAGCTGAAACGAGTAGCACAAAACACGGCTACAGTAGAACCAGTGCTCTAGGACGACACATTCAAGTTAAGAAAGTAAAATCTGAAAGCAAAGTTGCTTTTACTTGATAGTTATCGTTGGCGACGACTACTGGAAGGAGGAAAGCGGAGAAAAGGAAGAAGGTGGAGAGTGTGTTTGTGTCTATGTGAATGAAAGAACATTAGAGACGAGTGGAGGAAAGAACGTAAAGAGCAAAACAGCAGCAGTTGGCTCCAATAGATTCTAAATGACAAGACTTATGCTCCTAGTAAAAGTTAGGGTTACAAGTGCATTCACTTGGCTCAGCACCCGTGTCGCTTGTTGTTGTTGAGACCGGAGATTGGAGAGAGTTTCACTTTCCTCGTCGTCTTGCCCAGTGCTCTGTGTGTGCAGTTCTTTACTTGTGCTGTGCATCTCTGTTTCTTATACGACTTGTATAGTTGAAGAAAAGTGTGTTGACTGAATTGAACTCTACACTGCTGTAATATGTGGTTGTGCTGTATCTGAGTAAAGAGAATAAGTTTGCGTTTACATAGAAGAGTGAGAGTGGTGTGTGAGTCTAAGAGAGCTGCCTACACACATCCGTGGAGAAGAACCATTAGTCTCGACATTTAGTGTGGTGTTCGATTACAGCATCCGACATCGTACATTGAGCATCTATAAAATATAAGACATATACAGGGAGAGCTGTGTGACACACACCGTGGAATTGTGTAAGAGATATAACATAAGCCCAAGTATAACCACACAGTGCTCGTACTACGAGTTATTTTTATGTTATAGTTATACCGCAGTGTTTTTGAGTAGGCACTCAGTTTGCTACTAATGTTCTAGTTTAGTTACCACCAGCTGTGGGATTTGAGGCAAAATGTGTGGATTCGTGTGAAATGTCAACTGAATGTTATCTTTTGTTTTGACCCAGTTGACTCAACTCGGATTTCTATACTGGCTACACTTATAATAAAGTTAAATGTACTTTTAACACTTTACCATATATATACACCACTTTGATGTTGGTTTTCCGCGTAAAACTCCTTTTCCATGGTAGTTCAAGTGAAACAAAGTAGTCACTGCGTAAAATAAATGTTGTTGTAAAGGAAAGTGAAGCAAAGTGCTGTTGGAAACACAAGTAGTACTCGCAGTAATAATAAGTAGGAAGAATAAACAAAAACTTAATACACTAAACACACTTACTTTCAATTTCAGACACAAGTCAACATTAATAAACCAAAATAAAACTCTGAACAGCTAGTTCTATTAGTTGCACAGAGTAAACAGATGCTCTAAACTTCTACCCGCCTCAAATAAGCAAAAATAATAATAATATAGTTTTATTGCCAAGTTAAGACTAATAACACCCGCCGACACTGCCACAGCCAAAACTACTTTCTCCTGATTTTGTCTTGTCAAGAAAGTGCTTCTGGTGAAAATTGTGTGTGGAAATTATTGCAACCGCGTTTGAATCTTTGTGTGTGCAAAAATAATAGTTGTTATAAAATAAACATTTGCACTTCAATAAAAAGAGGTGCCTATTGAGAAATGTGTGTAATGTAAAATGTACCCTACTGCAATGAATGCGGCAGCTGCAGCAGCGGCCGCTGCTCGTCATCCGGTAAGATTTATAGATGTATTGCCAATTACATTCTTCTTTTATATCAATATCCTACATTAGTTACTTGCCTATTTCCCTTTTACGTATAAATTCAAAATTAAATTAATTTTATTCTTGAATTTTTAATGCATTTTAATTTAATCGGGCATTTTTAGAGTGTAGATAAGTGGAATTGCTGTGTTTGAGGGTTTGAGTGTGATGGAAGCATAGTTGATAGTGTGAAGAAAAGTACATGGTATAAAGGTTTGTTTGAAATTTCTGGTTGTCGGGTCCATCCATGGTATCATGTTTTGTTTGAGTCTTTTGATCAAGTTGGAGAGTATTATATTGTGATTGTGAGAGGGATTTTTTGTTATTGGGAGTGGTTGTGCCTGTCAAGTAAGTTTCCTTCCTTCCGTCTGTTTTTTGAATACATTTTCATTTTCACTGGGCTGGTGAATTTATTATTTCTCTCCCTGAAGGAATGACTAATGTTTGTGAGAGGGAACCCTTATTTTAAAGTTAACTGCTGTTGATGTGAATGAGCCGGCACTTATTGAAGCGAGTTGGGTCGAGTCCCCTCATTTTTTAAATAGTACACAGCGCTCTCTTTCTTTCCTTCAATTCTCATTCCATTGCATTTGTCTTTTTTCATTTATCTGTGCGAGTCAGAGGAAAAGTTCAGAACTTTTTTCCCTCACAGTCTTAATTCATTCCATTCAGGGTTTAGCGAACCGAATTCCAATTGAGATGAGAGAGAGAGAGAGAGCGACTTGACTAAGGCTGAATTGAATTAATGTAAATGCAAAGTGGATAGTGTTGGTGGTGTGCATTGCATTGTTATGTAAGTCTGTAGAGTATTGACTTGCTTTGCTTGGGATTTGGCTTCCTTTCTTTCTTTCTCTTTTCTTTCTTTTTCCCTATCTTTTATTCCACATTTACATTTTACATTCGTATTCTCTCCAGTTTTTTATTTCTTTCGATGCCCTATTTCGGGTTATTTTAGAGCGAGTGCTGAGACTGGGGCTGAGACTAAGTATATGTATTATCCTCGAAAGAAACTTTAGTTCCCCTCCCTTATCAAGTCAGATAGATCGGGATGCATTCAATAGGATTAGATTGCTTTTCCTAGTCTCTCTCCAACTACTTATACTTAGGCCAATAGCATTGTGTTCGATTATTGTATTGCCATTACTTTGGGGCTTGGTGTGGATGTTGGACGTGCATGTGGATGTGGACTCACTCAAGTCAAGCCGCTCTCAACTCTCCGCTCTCATGCAATATGCATGTCTTCACATCATCCAATATTGAAAGTAGCAATTCCAACTCAACCTTTTGGTTAAAGGTCCAGATTCACTAACACTAAGAATTCAACTCCACAATCATCATTATCAAATGCGTCATTCAAACATATACTTTCTTTCAACTACACCTTCAACCGATACATCCACCACTATCATTTACATCCCATTATGCAAAACCCATTCCACACTTATATCCAAAACATCCACACAATTATTTTCCCGCATATCCAAAACGACCAAATATCTTTTCTTCCTAAAATGTACTTCTGCTCTAGTTACATACTAATAAAGACTCAAATAAGCAATTTCCTTCTTTTTGTGTCTAAATGATTTCAACAATGAAAATGTCATTTTTGATATGCCATCATTAGCCAAGAAGATCTAAAAGTATCCTTTATTCTGAATAAGTATGCTAAATACATCTTATTAGTCCATATGCTCCATTTCTTCTAATAGTTGTTATTTATATCTAATAGCTATTTGATAAAGAGAAACTTTCCAAATGATGAATGAGGATATCATATTTATTTATGTTGGTTGGGAGCATTGGCATATTAAAGTGTACGTACAGGATTTTATATTTGATTTATGAAGAATCTGACAAATCCATTCATTTGATCATGACATCATGAGTCATGCAATCATGTTCAGAAATGCAAAATATGTTTATGTAGTCCCATCCCAACTCCCCTATTCCTTACCACCAATTTCCATATTCAATTCAAATGCAGATGCACACACTATACCTATCTACTCTTTCTCAATGCAAAATCTGTGTACATCGTATTATGAGCAACACAATAACAATGGTAATAATCATGTACCATCGCATCCTCATTGATAATATATTGAGCATTGTAAGTTGTGAAACATGCAAACTCAATTATTTATTGCAATTTTGCATGTCATTTAAGTATTCATGCTCAATAGATTTCATTTTATCGACGAAAAATTTATATGTAAAATAATTGTGTGAATATATTCCTGTATTATACGGTAACATCACTTCTAGAGCCCACGCTTACTAATATTTCTCTTGTTTATAATTTTGTTTCATTAAGTGTTCTCACATCCATAATTATATGATTTCTGATGTTTCACAGGGCCCTCCTCAACCCGGACAACCGTTTAAGTTTACCGTAGGCGAATCTTGCGATCGTATAAAAGAAGAATTCAACTTTCTACAAGCCCAGTACCACAAGTGAGTTATTATAGCTTGATCAATTTGTATTAAGATTACTCGAAAATTAGAATATTCAATTATAAAAACGAGATGAGTTCAAGTATAGCTGGTTTATGTATTTAGCAGAGGTATGGAGTATGTAATTTGAAAACGAGGTGAGGATAAGTTAGATTATAATAATGATGTTAGTCTTTGTGAAGATAAATAGTAATATTATTTAAGCAGACAGGCCAAGCAGGCAGGTATGTAATATGCACATAATATATCTCGTGCAAAGTAGGCTAATGTTAATGTAGTTTGGCATTAGGAACTAATAAAGCTGGAGCGTAGCTTAAAAGCTCTACTGGCTGTTACGTTAAGTTGGTTTGGCACAAAGCAAAATTGCTGAGGGGAAGAAATAAATATAAAACTGATTACTTAATTAAAAGCAAAGCACAAGGCAAGGGTATATCATTTAAATGCAAATTTACATTGTCAGGAAATTATAATTTAGGCTGACAAAGACGTTATGACGTGGTAATTATATATAGACAAAACAAGGACAGACATCATTTACTCTTTTAAACGAGTCGACGTTTAGTAAAGTACTAATGTGACGTGACTTTGATATATACACAAATGAAACATGAGAATTGTTCGTACATTGTCGTCGTTGTGGATTGTGATTTATTTTCTGCTCTTCTCATTCAAACGACTCACTTTGCTCCGCTTAAAGACAATCACACAACACTCTGCGTTCAGACATCAGAGCCAGAGAGAACAAAGTGCGTCAAGTTTTAAGTCAGAGAACGGTTTTATTTTATTTTATTACCCCGTGTGTCGTGTCGACTTCATGTCGCCGGCATCTACTATTTATTTAACAACAATGAAGTTATAGACTTGGTAATTGGAATTAAAGGAGGTAGTAAAACTAAAAATAATGTACATTGCAATAACTACATGGTAGTTACTCCAAACAGTTCAGTTTAGTCAACGTCAGCATTTCCAGCTTCTTATATACAAGAACAAAGAGTATACATTCTAAGTGCTACATTGGTGCAAGACTTATACTTACTAATAAGTACAGAGACCATGTGCGCAATATCCAATGGCATTATGGGATGGAGAGTATACAAAGTAAATATTACTGTCATCATCATAATGATAACGATAATGGTGAGAGCAGTAAGCAGTAACATTAAAACAAAAGTAAACTCAGCTTGCGTTTTGCTAGACTCATCTTTTTACTAACTGCTCTTAATGTAAAGATGTTTTCAAGAAGTGTCAAGTTAAGAAGGGAAAGTGCGATTAGAGAACACTTGGAAACACCATTACCGACTTCACCATGTAGTCATAAGCTAATCTCAGCAGCTACAAAACCATACTGCAATCATACGCTTACACGTACTCTTGGGCATATAATATATTTGCTCTATATACTTGTAGGAGTGTTGGTATATGCGTGGTGGGGTAATGTAAACAACACAAGTTAATGATATTGTGTGCTTACTTATTATTATAAATACACAGCATAGTCCGTGCAGATAATATGGTAATTTGCAGAATGATCTTTTAGCTTCTTGGAACAGAAACTCTTAAAGTGTCAGCTGGCTGTAGAGCAGACAAATGCGGTCATCTACATACAGCGTAAATACATAGTTGTGTATTATGGAGATGTAAAGCGATAATAATCTTTGGTTAGAATTTCAACAGTTAAATTCTTGACGTATGCAAACTAATTCTAATAAGGCCATGTTCTGTAGCGTGGTATATCGTGTTAGATTTCTGTGTCCTATGCATGGCAGCGACGAGCGTTGCTGTTGACTTGTATTGTCCTGATTTAAGTATTTAGTTCTGTATAAGGGAGTCGCTTCACGAATGAATGGCTATGTTAATTCCCATAATATGCATCGTAATACATGCATACAAAATCTAACCAACCAACCAAATATTATTCATATGGCCTATCACACCAAACCGACACAAATTTAAAAGTTCACAGTATTTCAATAGCTGTTGGGTTAGAGCGAGTATATCTAATTTATTCTGGAGACGATTTGCCTGCATTGAAAAAGTATACTTGTTTTAGTAGGCGATTCTATCATCAAAGACATGAAATAAATTGGTAATAGTAGGTTGACTGAGTAGGTAAAGAATAAGTTGGGTACATAAATGCAGAGGTAATGCTAGCACACTACTGTACGTATAGATTACGTGTATGAAAAGTATTAGCATGTAGATATGTGTTTTATCTAAATCTGTGTATACGCCGAAAAGACAGGAGTATTAACACGAGGAAGACGATATACATAGACGAAGGAGCATGAGAGTATAAGGAGGTAGTTGATAGTGGCAGTTACGTGACATGTTTTAATACTAATAAATAATAATGCTGCTTAGATTGGCTATCTTGCTGTTATGTTGTTCAGCTTGAGATTGCATTGTAATTTGAAGGAAGAAAATCTGATAGGGGCTTAGGAGAGAATGTATGCGAGAGGATTTGACATGCAAATAGTTATTGTGATCATCGTCGTCTCATCCTCATTTGTAATAGTAGATGTCAAAATTGGTGATATGATGGTGATGTGATTTGATTCTGTGTTGGTTGGCGACCTGACATTGACATGACTACTAATAAGCCAAGCCCTATGTTACGTTAGTTAAGAAGGAATCCTTTCAAAGAAAGCAACTCACTCAACACCACGCTGTGGCAGCGCTGCTGACTCTGACTCCTATTACAGTATAACAACGCTCATTCAGTTCAGACACAGTGTGTGTAGTCTGAAGTCTACATAATATTACATGTATGGGTATATAACATGTAAATGTAAGTGTAGATATACAATATCTGTCTGCATTCAACTGCACTATGGAGAGAGCTGTGAGCTGGAGGGGAATTGAATTGTTAGCAATGTACATAATTGCGGATGAAAGGCTATAGGCGAGATCAGAAAACTTTTGATTAAATGCAATGCACTATAAACTCATCAGTCTTTATATTTATTTGACGTGAGGCTAATAAGCTCTTGCCTCTTTCCTTTCTTCGTCATATACAACACGTCTGCTTTATCTTGATTGCAGAAGAAGGAAACGCATTTCAATCTCTTATCGTGAGCAGCGTACAAAGTTGCCGTGTGTAGAACACAGACGAGAAAGAGAAGTCTACATAATATGCAAATCATCCAGAATTTAACACTTGTTATTCTCATGTTTAGCTACCGGTGCATCCTACCTCTAAACCACCGTACCACACCACTCTATAAGCTATAGGCAGTTCTAAGTTAATTAATAAAATCTCCAATCCACAAAAATCAAATTGTATAAATTGTATATTCAAATATGTAAAGATGGAAATAATTCACAAAACGTGGCTCAAGATTATTCCTCGGGGTATTATAATTAATAATTAGATACATCTCCACTATTATTTAACAACAAATAATAACGCAGTCAAGTGTCTAATGAAAATTCATGCATAATATCATTGGGAAAATGAAGTCTTTCATGTTACTCACTATACCATTTTACATTTAGTGAACTGAGGATTGTTTCGATCGTAGCATTGAAATGCAGTTTCGTGTAACTGTTTGCCTATTGTAGACATTCAAGTTTACAATGTTGAAGTATACAGCCGACGACTCATTAGAAAATTCACTTAGATTAGTACATACGAATTTATACAGGTTACTATAAGCCAAGCAATCGATCTTAGAGATAAAGTGGTTGTATTATTTTATAACATATTCTATTGGGCATAATATATTAAGTATTATGGGTACTGGCTACATAAAAGCAATAGGGAAGAGATTGTGATGTGATGGTGAACTTGACAGAGTTGGAGCTAAAGGTTGGTTGGTGTGTGTAAAGTGTAGGTTATTTTGAATGGGACATGACAGGCCAGAAAAGAACACGACAAGAACTAAAGGCAGTCAAGTCGGGGGCTCTTAATCTTTTTCATGTTGACTGCTCTGGTACTTGTTGTCCAGAGAGCATGGTCATGTTGATGTGCGATGAAGGAACAGTGCATTGTGTTTTGTGTGTTGGAGCAGGAGGAGCAACAACAACAACAACGTAACTTTAATGTACATTTGTGAAGTTGGCCGATGGATGTGATGTGAGCACCCGTCGGGAAATTTGTCAAAAGAAATCAGCATAGAAACCCTGCTGAAACTTTCTGTTATAAAATTGGGACAGAGA
>JAQFYB010001653.1:0-30755 GCA_034694085.1 Pogonognathellus longicornis
TCAAGATCCCGACTGTGCATATCCTAGGATCAAGAGAGATGAACATGCGTTTGCCTGCTTTTCCGGACTCTGTTGATCACACAGTAAGTTATTGGCTGTGAAGTCTTGTACAGAGAGACTGTGAGAGATAAAGGGCATGCAGGGCAAATCAATACATTTCTAGAACAAGACATACATAGCAAGTACATACAGTATGATGTAGATAGCTGGGGAAGTATACTACAATGCAGTATAGCATAGCAGTATGTGTATCAGTGAGTTGGGATGGTTGAATAGATAAAGATAATAATAATACACACGGAGACAGACAGAGCAGTAGTGCGTTAGACGCAAAGTCAGTAAGGTCTGAAGAAGAATTTGTTTTAGGGCATTCGAATGAGATGATTCAAAGGGAGTTGACTGTCTGTACCGTAGATGTGTAGTGTACGTAGTTGGTTGGTGTGTAGCATTATTAGCCGAGTGAAAAAAGTACCTAGTGCAACAAGCGTTGTGTATAGTTAAGAGTTAAGAGCAATGTTACAATTTGATTGTTTTGCTCTTGCTCTGACACTGTGAAGATGTTCAAGAAGTACACACACAACAAGGACAGAGCATAAACACCTTTTGTAGTCTCTGTGGGTCTAGACAGGGCACGACTAAATGTAATATTATTATGCAACTATTATGCCAGGTACCGTACAACGGCAAGTCAAAAAGCTAAAGCTGCATGATTCACAATTTCAGTTCAACTTGGAAACAGTTACGTTTATTATTCAATGAAAAATACGATGAAGTGATGAAGTAAATCCACGTACGAATTTCTGCCTTACTCTACCACTACTGTACTAGCTTTAGTGGATGTGTTTATCAACTGTAGTCATTGTTAGCACAGCATAATATAATAGAGCTTAGGTATTGTTAGCTTACATTAATATTATGTACACTCCCTTGTGGACTCTTTGCACTCTAAACTGGTATTTGAGTAGTTTTTTATGTCTCGTGTAGCAGATTTCCATGTAAAAATCTAATCTGCAAGTCTTATTTACACTGTACACCTACTACCACGCATATTTTACTGTGTAGCTATGATGTTACATACTTGTGAACCATCAAGCTCTTTCTCATTGTAGTCAGATAGGTGATAGAATACTAGTGATGAAAATACACGAGGGTCAAGAATATAAATATTTTGCCACGAACTGAAATGTCAATGCCTTAAAGATGATCAGGTTGTTCTAAATATTAGACACAGCGGGATTTGATACTAATGAACAATCAATTCCCTACCTGTTCATGCAACATACAATGTTAATAGTATGTAGTGGTCGAGACTATAATAATATCATGATATCGGTGTACCAGCTCTGTATTATACAACATGTTTATAATTACTTTACATTTCCACACCTATTGTTCTTGCATATCATTATCATACAATTTGTTCATAGGTGTAAAGCAAAGAAAACATGTTGATTTGTTTTTGTATTCTTCATCTACTTACATTGTTTCAATGTGTGCCTAAGGTTGGGCTTAAGTTGGCTCAGCAACGACAAATTTAGTTCTACTGCTTAATATTTACTGATGTTGGAAGAAGTCAGTATGCGGGCATAATAAATATCATAGGGATTTGTTGATTTCGAAGAATTAGAATATAAAATGCCCGGATGGTTTATATTGCATTATTATATATAGAGATTGACATGTGAGGTAGGTATAGGATGAAGACAAGGAGTTTTGTGTTGGAGTGTATAGTATGGATGATGAAAAGGATTGGAAATTGAGAGAGACGTGACGTTTTGCGTCGCATGAGTGACAGACATGTGAAAACAAGGGAAGATATATGGAGAATGACATTAGCCACTTATGCAAGAACATAAAATTCTAGTAAAATCACAAGAAATTGTGCGACAAACCCGAGCGACAAACAAGGGACGACGAGGACGAGACATTTAAGTTTAGTGGCAGTCGTTGTGATGGGAGTCTATTATATAATCCACAGATATTTTGTCCTGTCACTTCTCTGTTTTGTTTTGCTTGCGTTGTTTTTCTGTGAGACGAGTCTCTTTCTCTGTGTGCTGAAAATGTCACTGCGTTGTTGTGGAGTGCGTAGGATGAGGATGAAGAGAATGAGTGCTTCAGCAGATATTTTCTATAAGCCAAAAGTGCCAGTGTGTTTCATAGAGCTGTGTGTGCACAAAACGAGTCGGACTGCTGCTGCTGGAATAAATTGAAATGAAGTGAAATCAAATGGGTTGTGATGTGGTGGTGAAAAGTGTGAGCACAGGGTCTCATAAATAAAACGACTACCTACACTCATTCTCAGTCCCTGTGTATAAAATGTGCATTATACATCCACCCATAGCATCCTTATGATTATGCTCTCTATGTCTTTTCCAAAAACAAAACTCTCGGCTACATTCATATAATATTATCCCTCGTGTGCATTCTTAAACCGAGTACTTGTGAGAATTTCTATTTCCACACTAATATTATACTTGGTTGTTTAGTTGTAGTTTTGTGGTGTGAGTTCTGTACACATGTACAAGAACACAACAGTTAAATCGCCTAGTAGTAATACACTACAACAACATCTATTTTCAGAACGCTACGCAGTCGCGTCGTCGATGGGCCACATGAGAAACTTTTCTTTTTCTTTGCATCCTTCTTGGATTTATCTTATGTATGTGTCTCCCTATTAAATCACACAATTTATATGCTCCTCGTGCAGTCTGCAGCAATGATAAAGATTTTAATTGCCAAATAAATTGAACTCTGTATAAGAAATTCTATTGTTCCATGAAAATGAATTCGTCTGCCATTCGTATTCGAACAACATCTTTCTTGCCAGGCCACACATCGCCGACATAAAATATCCTTCCGTGTATTATACAAAACAAATAAAACCCTAAAACACGCTACTCGTCCTCCAATATTCTACCTATATAAATAACAAAAAGCTTTTTATTTATCCTAAAACTATATATCATTATTTAGAAGGTACACTGTATAAGTGTATGGTGTCAATAAATAAATACTTTACGTGGGTAGTACTAGAATAGTTAAAGTTTGGTGTAAAAGAGACAGACTGTTATATTTATGTGTTGTATGAGACACAGTGACAATTTAGTTGGACACAATGCAGGGGATTGGAAATGGAGATATTTGTTAATGTTAGTTCTTCTATAAATGAAATATTGTTGGAGTGAAGTGAACGTGAGGAATGAGTAGGTTGTGGCGGTGTGGTGTGCGGTGTACAAGAGAGCCCAAGAGTAAAATTGCAAATAAGATTTATGTGGGATTAAACGGAAGTCTACAAATTGTCTTGACTTGTGATAAAGCGATATTTCTTAAGGTAACAGTTGTTCTCTCTCTCTCTCCCTCTGTGTCTATCAGTCTATTTTGTATTTGTTGTCTCTGGCTGTGTATTTGTGTGTGTGGTAAGAGTCAAAGCACTAATAACATAATAATATCCGTAGTCACTCATATAGTGATAGTCGCTAGTCGGACAACATGATGCGAGGAGGAATAGGAAAGCAAGTGAAGCATTATCTCCTGCGTCGAAGGAAATGTTGAATAAATGGAGAGAGTCAACAGCAGCACAAACACATTACACAAAGACAAGATCTTTCATTTCCGTTTTAGACGGAAAGTCGTATATACTGCATGATCTTTGTCTTTAAGGGTTATGGTAATCTTAGCCAGAATCCTTAGAAACCAGTGACATCTCCAGCCGGGTGTGCAATCGCAATTCTAATACATAATCTCATGTTTTCTTTTCCTCTGAATTCATTGCTATATATATCCTACACAGTGTCCTATATGTCCACGTTGTATAAACTAATAATTATTATTTATCTACACCTTCTACAATTACTACGTGCAATATTTCTCTAGTGACTTGGACTTATGAGTCCCTTTTGTATACCACACAAATGCTATACACACACTGCTGGTGTTCTTCAATATAAATGTCAATACGTATCTATGTACTACAAGTACATGTATGTATGTATATTAGTATTATGTGGATCTTGATCTAACAATATGAAGAGTGGGTTTAGTAGGAGTATCAATTCTGCATGTGTATAGAAATAAAAAGGATGAGTCGAAAATGTCGGTGAAATATCTCTTAGCCAGTCACATTCATTCCCTTCGTTCTTCCTATTAATCTAAATGAGCAACAGTTCTTTTCTGCGTCACACACACACACCGAATGTTTAAATACCCGTACACTTCCTACAAAAATAACATTATGGATGTTGTGAAATGTTTTTATGTGCTATAGCCACACTACACACTACACTGGCTATAAGGAATACCAAACAGTATCAGCATAACATAGTATCATATTAAACCTTCTTGCTTAATTACGTTTTTGCAATTATAATCTATAAACATTTTACTCGTAATTACTCATCATCAACATTGCGCTTGTAGGAGGCATTTATTTACAGGGAGCGTTTTAAAAGATATGACGTGAGTGGGACAACATCAAATGACTTTTTTGCTGATTAAATAAAACGCTACATTTCTGATTGCTAAGGAGGAATGAGACAAATAAACGGTTTTACAAACTACACAAGAGTAATGTAATTTTTTACTGGAGCACATGTTTGGTTTTTTGGCAACTTTCCTTCCTAGTACAATATCATCCAATGTGTAATTTTGTGTAATAGACGCAATATGCAATGAGAAAAGAAAGAAGCCGAAATGGAGACATACCAAGTTATTCCTCTCGTACATTTCTACCATATGCCTACACACAATATAATCTTGCAATATAACTTCCATTACACGATATATACAACTTGTAGCCGCTACATTACAAGTCTAGTAGCTATGAGATACTATTATGATTTACATATTCATGTAAAACTTTACACACCAAGACACATATTCGTATTCATAGCCATTCACAAGAAAACAGACCAAGCAGACTGACAGTGACAGACACAGCAACAGTTTTGTACATAGCTATTTAGATTTTTTTTCGCACAAGTAAGATTACTACTACTATTACAACTACTGTAATATACCTACTACAATACTACAGGGTGTTTCATTCATTGCTTACGCTATTTAATACATGGGTAGTCCTTTCGCTTCATTTTGCTTGATGACATTTGAAATTCGCTGAACTCGCGAGACCAAAGAATTTCAAATTTCATCCGGCAAAACCAAGTGAAAGGACTGCCCATGTATTAAATAGCGTAAGCAATGAACGAGACACCCTGTACAGTAAAACCATAGCACACGGTTTGAACAAATGGCCGAATTGAGTAGTAGTAGAAGTAGTTGTATCATCATCATCTTCATCTTGTTCATCCTCCCTTTATTTTTCCCACACTGTACTTTTGATACGTGCATCTGCATGGATGGAGACTACCAAGAAAGAAATATTAACATAGGGACAGACACCACGCATCCGATGCGCCGCCAGTAGTGTGTTGAATTTAGTACATTGAGTAGCGAGATGAGTGTAGCAATAGTCGTGCATACGAGGAAGAGTGTAGCTGGAGCAGATATTAAATTAAGTACGGAGAGGATGATGATGAGACGGAACAACTCGACCAGACACACAGACTGAGACAGAACATGAACAGTGTAGTGTGGCAGAGACCAGAGAGCAAAGGAGACTGTGTGATGCTCAAAAACACAGGCTTTTACCAGTTTCTGTTATTGACTTTTGGAGATGAGATATGAAAAAAGACGAGAGAAAGAGATAACTGTGTGTATGTGTGTCGTCTCAGTCCGTGTATTATGTAATGTTGTATTAGTACAACGACTGGAGCTACTAATGTGCGGATGTGGAGGTAGAAAAGAATAGTGTGGTAGTGCTACATATTCTATGTAGTAGTCGCGGCTTGAGTCATCTGTCAGCTCACAATCTGAGATATGGCTGCCACGTGCCATTTACTTACTCATTCCCACCATTCCACGTTTCCCCGAATTAGTAACACATCCAATTTTTGTCTTCATTACACTCCTACCAAAATTATTATTATTATTTAATACACATCTACTGAAATATCAACTAGGTATATAACTCTTTTACCAACTGTATTTTCTCTGTATCAAATATGTACACTGGTTATATTACTTCTGCTAAATATTCATTGACATCTTTAGGAATTGTGTAGTTGTATTGGGATTAAGGGTGGAATCTAATTGTGCAAGATATTACAATGTATGCACTATATGATTTGTCAATGTTTGTAAAATAAGAGATTGATTTATTTGTATATTTTGATTTATAAAGTGCTATTATATGATTATTTAAATTGACTTAAATGTGGATGATTGTTATTTTTGTTAGTTGGATTATTTTTAGTTTGCAATGCATCGTTTGTTTTCTAAAAGGGGGAAGAAGGGGGATGTCCTGTGCTTGTTATAGAAATACTTTTCTCTTTTTTGATTGTGACTCAACAGGTTAAGCATAATATTATAGTCTTAGATAGCAAAGAGTCAAGGGCTATAGGAATTTGAGACATTATTAGTGTCTAAGCGTAAGACAATATTTACGGCACATAGGAAAATTGTCTTTCTTATTAAATCAACATTGGGATTTCCGTAATAAAAATACTTTGTGGAACGTTGCTGTTTTTATAGCTAAAAATGACTACATGGATTTCAGAGGGCACTTAATAAGTCTAGTGGTGGTGCAATGTATTATGGGTTTATTAGCTGCACAATCCGGTGTGGTATTTATGTGGAGATTAATTCCCTTTGATTTTCAGCTGGAACAAACAAAATCTAAGGCTAGGTGGCTAATTTATTGCTTTGTAAGCCTTAATAAACATTTACAACATAATTAAAGGTTTTATGGTCCTCCACATAAAACATGGATGTATGTTTTGGCTTAATATTTAAGCACAGTGGGGGCTGGTGCTGGTGCGATATAGCTGAGTGTTGTAGCGTAGCCGGAAATCTAAAATTTATGAGAATCTATTGTAATTGAATAACATTGAACCGTCTTTTTAGATTCACAATCGGGTCACATACGACAATAAATGTTTACTATTCACTTTGCTTGGGCAGCTCAAGCAGCATAATACTTTTTGATGGTGGCAAGTATGGGGGCTGCGACTAGGAGAATTAGGGTTTCTCATGGTATTCAAGTCATAACATGTGTAGCGTGTACTCTTGCTGGAAATAGAAATGCAATACAAACAACAAAGTCTTTCTCAAACAATCTCAAAGAGAGCATAAGAAAACAAATGATGTCATTCTCCTTTTATTATCACAGAATATTTTTCGTCTTTTTCTTTATCTATAATTCAAACCTCTGCATGAGGCGTATACATATATACTTACTTACACACCACTCTCTTCAGTATTACCTACTAAACCTACCAAAAAATTCGTCTAGTTCGGAAAAATATTGTTTTCACTCCAAGGGTTTCCAATATTGTATACAAGGAAATAAAAATTATAACATCAGTTTTTATTTTTGCTAGGGAATATTGTTTAATTATGAATACATACTTTAGGATTGCCAATACATTGTTTGATGAAAACTGTGGGAAAAAAGCAAATACTTTAGATGCTACTAAAATATGAAACTGACAAAAGCAATTAAGGTTTAGGTTAAATTGAAAAGCAAGTGAAGATTTAGCTAGCGGAAATTATGTTTGTCGGATACTTGCACTCAATCATTGTCATTTTAAGAAATGCTGACATTAAATAAATAGTGGAGCTGAGAATAAGGATGAAAGTGATGTTAGCGAATCTGTAGAATGTATTTCTACCACATTGTGCAACAGACGGCAGTCATGTATCTCATCGTATGTTTAGCCTGTGCGTTGCTAGTAGTGTAATGTGATGAGCATTTCATCCCATTCCCTCTCTCTTCTTTTATCGAGCTGAAACTTTCTTTGGCTTATTCCGCTGTCTTTATCTTCCATTCTAACACACACATACAGCATGTCCGTCAATTCGCAACTTAGTGCTATGCCCATTACATACTAAACACGACACTGCTCCATACACTCATTTACTTCTCCCACTCCACTCTTAACTATTTATTTCGCTTGACTTCACAAATCAGACCACCAAATAATTCCAACAAAACTTCCTTACATCAAACACCAATCCCATTTTACGCTTTTTCTTAATCAATATTTTTATTACACACCTACATTCTACTATTCCATTTAACCCTATACATATAACTGATATTTTTGTTGTCTGACATCTGACAGTTATTTAATAATACACATATTTATATCTGTTGTGTACAAATGTTTTAATGATTAGATGCAGTTATTATACAAATTAGGACAACAATGGGATGTTATTAACAAAATAATACAAATATATTAGTAGCAATGTTGAAGAATCGAAAGCTTTATGTATGTATAAGGTTTTAAATTTTAAGTATGAAAATACAAGCACTTGTAATTTGGTCAGATTGTGTGTGAATGTGACATAGAACTTTATATTTGCTTGTGACCATACCAGCGTGGATGCTGTTGATTGAAAAAGATGTTTTTGCTCTTGAACTGTAGAAACTGTTGCCTCTGAATGACAATATTCCACCCACCAGACAAAATGATGCTTCCTCGTATGTTTGTTAGTTTGCTATTAGTTTTCATGTATAGCTGTAGGTATGAATAGCTGCGCACTTAAAATAGAATTTTGTTTATTGCCCTCCGGTTGCATGGATATATCCATTATTGGCTGCTCCTCATGCCGTCTCTATTGGTATAACTGTTTGTACATTTTCTACACATGTTGCGATTTATTTTGACACGGTATGCTACTATGACTTGAGTGATAGTATCTGTATTTTGAAAACATGAACTGATTGTCAGACTGAAAGGTTGGACCATGCTAAATAACTATACGTGCTGGATGTTCCTACACAGATAAATAAATAAATAAATGGAAGGGAAGTCGACGAAGCACGTTACATTATAGATGTGGGCACACGCTACATGTATATGCCATGCATTGCTCTTGAAAATGATTTCCCTTTCTTTTCCCCGCAAGGAAAATGTGAATGAAGAAAAGAAACGAGGCACAGTCGAGTAATGTTAACGAGTGATGCTCCAACTATTAGTTCCGCCAAGTTCCAAGTGACAGATCCAGGAAAATCTCTGCAAACACACACCGAAACAGGATGAACTAACGGAATATAGAGGGATTTAGCAATAATATCATACTTTATCACTTAATGTGTGTATTGTACAAGCAATGAAGTGTAGCTTCTGCCCTTTTCCTTGGACCACAACAGCAGAGAACAACTGCAACTCAAACTTTAGCTCTAGTCATTCGAAATGTGAGTCTTTAGTAGAAATATTATGTTCCTTAGTTTTTCTCCCTACTTACACTTACACTCCGCACGCCTTGTCGTGTCTTTTGGTGTGTTTTCATGTCACCGTACACTAACTCTGCAATGTTTGTCTCGTCTTGAACGTATTTTTAGAACAAGAACATGTACGCGTATATCTATACAGACTTGATCACATTGTTGAATCCAATGCAGTGGTACAAAGTATTTAAAGTCGAAGAACTAACATCTGGTGCTCTTCCTCCATGCCAACATATATTATGCCTGTAGTAGCAGTGGTGTATGTTGTACTGTATACGTGTATGGTTGATAAACACTCTTTCCTTGTCTATACGATACATTACATGTACATGACTTTACTTGCTTATGTACAATCTTTGCTTTTAATACGTAGCCGCAAATAATTCTATGTCTGCAATGATAGGATTGTGCTCTAACGAATCTACAACGGTGTTACCAAGCACAGCTCCATATAAAATACATGAACGACACATTTTAATGTCATAGAACAGTATTAGGAGTTTTTGTGAAAACGCATTATAATAATACTAACTGATGCATAAGTTAATTTACATACTACTCCAACTAATACAGTATGATTAGGCATACTGTGTACGATTAAGAAACTGTTACTGAGGCATGCCGACGCATATCAAAGTAGTGTGTAACAGTAAGGGTGTATACATTTTTAATATTTAAATCGATTTGCATGTAAAATCACTTAGAGTTTATTTTTACATGACTTTTGTCATTGCGATGATGTGCTCTGCTAGAAACTAGAACAGGTTGGTCACAGAGTCACAGTACACGTAGCATGGGTGTGTGCTATACATGTGTGAATGTGTTATAGTGAGAAAGAGTCGCATTTTATGGAACAGTAAAATCTGCAAACAAGAATGGACAATAAACGCTTTGAGTTGTTTTTGGTGTGTCAAGTGAAAAGGAGAGACGCAAAGGATTGGTAGTAAGTAAATTCCATTCTTTTCTTGTGGCATTCATCGTGGGTGCATGTTGTGTGTCGTGTCTTGTTCCTGACATATCTCCCTAATGTTTTCAGTTCCCACTTGCCACGTTGCCAATCAGTTTTCAACTTTTCACTCCACATAGTGCTACGACTGTTATGTTCAACGTATATAAGTTAAAGTGTGCATAGGAGTGTAGCAACATACATGATGGATATATGTAATGCACATAAAACACGGGCTTCTCACATTATCAGTGCAGTTTACAGAGCTCGTCTTCAACGACCTTTTCGTCTTTCGTTGAGTACATTTGTTGGCCATTTCACTGTGCATTGTAAACTTTAGTACGCAGGGAAACATTATTTTACAGTGTGCTGGAAAACAAGGGGCATCATCCACAATACGGAAATGGACTGCAAAGAGTTTTACTACAAGTTATTGGTTTATCCCTTTAGCTTTTCGTTTGTTTAGTGAATGTATGGCTGTCTGCTATTTCATTCTCATCATGCGGTTTCCCTTGTCATTCTTTCTTATCGTTTCGTCTGCTAGGATTTGTTTTGCGGTGAACAACCGTAGATCGCTTTAACTTTCAGCTTCACAAACCTCAATAGACATACAATGACACACAGTGGGTATATTACATTACACCAACCAAACACCAAAGTTATAACTGTAGCTGACCTGATCATCATGATGGAAATATACGACTTGGTCATTTAAACTGTTATTCCTGGCGGAACTAAATGGCACTTTAGGTACTTTCATTATACCTACTATGTAACGTATTATCCTCCCTTTATATATGTATTAGAGTTAAAGGTGGCAAAATTCCGCATTTACACAACCCGAAACTAAACTGGAAATGTTACACCAACTGGCTACAGTAAAAGGTTTTGAAATCCGAAACGAATACATTCGAACCTGTATTTTAAGTGAAAAGCCTCAAAAATTAACAAAAAATTTCAGTTTTCGGCACAAATTGTTTTTTTCGAAATAGTTGTACAGAATTGCAGAATTATATAGAAGATGTAACTATAAAAATTGATATATTTCATCACATATTGTCTGTTTAAGTCCTTTAATTTTAATTTATTTAAACCTGTTGGTTTAAATAATTTTATTCTTAAATAAATTTAAGAATCAAACCATTTCAAACCGAGACTGGATTTTTCTTGGTTCCTGCAGAGTGTTCACACCTCTAATAGGTGTATTATGCTTATGAAGAGAATTTTTTTAAAATGAGTACATACCTATAACTCTACACATACACACATTTTCGGGCATGATATGGAAATACATATAAAGTAGGTGTACATAAAATATAAAAGCAGGAAATAATGGACAAAATTACTCTTCGGAAGATTTCTTTCTGTTTGGGTATTCAATTATTCAAAAGATGATGCTGCAATGTGCGTTTTATATTTGATGAAAATGTCAAAGTTTTTAGCCACACTAGTTTCCTATACCTTCCTCTACTTAGGATTGTTGAAGATCATTGAGTGCTTTATTGAGTACATGACGCATACTTACGAGAGTTGTACGTCGACTCACCAGAAAAAGTAAGTGTGGTCTCCGAGAAGAAAAAGGAAAGTTTGGGAATATCAATTTGTTGAGAAACGAAGAAGTATAAAGACACACGTTGCATGTTGCGAGAAATGGTTTGCTTGTGTCGTATTGTTACCGTGGCCCCACTCATTTTGAGACTTTTGACATATTGACACTAATTCACAAAGTCTTTCCGATGCTGCTGTTCCTCACACAGACGACATTGGAGTTCATCTCAGCAGAGTTCCGTCCATATACACTTTTTAAATTATATATCTGTATTCGTATATTTGTCCAAAACATACCTACCTAGTAGAAATATATAGAATTGACCTACTACTGCTCTGTAGCGCGTCGAGACACTATTTATGTGAGCAATATAGTACGGATGAGAAGAAGATGCACCTTTTTTCATTGTCAGATCAGATAGCCACATGAGCAAAGCAAGTACAGTCCTAGAAGAATACAGTTCAAAAGGTAGCCGGGTACAATGGAAAGGAAAATAGATTGAACTGAATTCAATTTCAGATAATCGTATCACGATTACTGAGTTGGCTTGTGTATCGGTCCGGGTATATCTATTGACTATTTCGACCCTTATACATACATAGCAACACTATAGGCTCCACTGAAATAATAACACAATGGGTTGCTTACAGCTTTTACTGTGCACTATTCTATTCCTCAATTCAAATAGAATGAAATCTTGGCGACATAAAAAACTCTAATTTTCCTCAATGCATCCAACTTGAACCAAAGTTCAACTCATTCAAAATTGAGTCAAAGTGTTCAGTATAAGAGTATTAATGCCACTTACCAACACCATTCTTCACATTGTGCATTGTTCCTTGTTGCCACCGGGTGTTTGTGTGTATTGTGCTAGTGAGTGTCTCATGTGAAAACGGATGAAAACACTTCACTATTTCTATTATTCTTATTATTCAATATACAATACGAACGTTTGGTAATGTCTTCCGAACTACCACTCTCGTCCTTTTGGACCACCCATGTCAAAATAAAACGACAAAATACTATTTCTTCCTAATGTTCGTCTTCACTCACACACATTGCATAATTTCATTTCATTATTCAATATGATGCTGTTACCTTCTACTCACACAATGATAGCTATTAAACTATCTGCACTCAATTCTGAAAGTGATTCTAATATTGCATTATGTGTGAATCAATTATTTATACACGTTCACATTTTAGAATGATTTTCCACGACGCAGTAAATGTGTTAAAATCAGGCTTCAAATTTTGACTATTCATTTTTGCCGGCAATTGAATTGTAGAAATTCGTCCTTCATAAAATTACAAATAATTGCCTGTTATCTGCAATGACAGAAGATGAAAAGTAGAATTTTTGATTGCATTGAGAATGATGCATGGAATGGAGTGAAATATTGAAAATGAAAAGGACGGTAGGTGGTAGAGAAAGATATGAGAAAAGCTTGTGCGAGAAAGGACAATTCAATTTGTTCCAATTCAATTAAATTTTATTTTCTCATGACTAGTCTGATATGTATGAAGTGAAGGGTGAGATGTCACAGCCGTAGGTAAGCAGCAAGTCGTCAAAGAGCAAAAGCATATTTATTGTATATGTACAATAGGTGTTGAATATTGGTTCGGTCTTCGGTGTTGATATGGTGCGGTGTTATGTACAATGCAAGTCAATATATCATATTCGTAACATATTATAATATACCATATTTATCCAAATAAAAGCCCCCGGCGTTTACCAGTTGCACCGACTTTAATGGTGTTTCAGGATGAGACTCCATGTATTTTAGTGGGGAGCTTTCACTTTACCCCCGGCATTTATTAGAGGTGTCGGCTTTTATTTGGATAAATACGGTATGTAAATTATAGTTGAATGGACCTATATATGTATATTCTTTGTACGTTGTACTGCAAGACTTTTATGTTAGGCAGTGTTGAATGTGTGTTGTGGTTGAGGTATTGAGTTATTTCATTCTTTTTCGTTCTCTGTGTCTTTGTAGCCAAATCCTTTGTGTAGGAAGTAGGAGGACTACTGTAAACTATCAAATGGCAAACCCAAAAGGAATTATTAGCATATAATTTCTAATTTCGTGATAAGCGTGGCAGAAGAACAAAAGAAGTTCCTTTGATGTTACCTCATTTCCTCTTTCTACAGAGCCCGATTCTGGAATGCCTTCGGGGTATAGGGAAGGGAAAAGTTCATATATTTATATACTTGTGTAAGAGCTACATGAACTGCGCTGAGTGTTAACTTATACAATAAAAAACTTTTCTGATGAGTTAAACCACGTGTTTAGCTTTTGCCACTAGCTACTACATTCATGAGTTAAACTTCAGCTCTCTTTGTTTTTTAAGTGGAAGGATGTTTTTCTAATGTTGTGATTTTGCCTTGTATCGTTTTAATTTACAAGTATATACATATACTACATACCAGGCGCGTAGCCAAGGGGGGTGCACGTGCACCCCCCAGAATCCATAGAATATCTAAAAAAGTAAATAATTTTGGCCAGAAAGTTCAAAAACTCAGAAAAAATTTCGCGCTACGCGCGAATTTGATGGTTTAAAGTCTGTTCTCACCAAATTAACTCCATTACTATTATGGATTATACCCGAATTTTGTCCTATCAGAAATAAGTTTTTTAAACAGCCCTGCTGTGCACCCCAACTTATATTCCTGGCTACGCGCCTGCTACATACATATTGTAAAATGTAAACAAACAACACTAGTTCAATCATTAAAATCTTCTTTGACTGGTGATGCAATGTGTGTAAGGTTGGAATGTATTGGTATAAGTTTGTCTCAGTATTGTGTGGTATGTACCCTATACATTTTACAATTCAATCGCAATACTTTACAACTGATATTACTATTACGTAGAACTACAAGGTTGAGAGAATTTCTTGTTGGAACTTATAAGAAAGAATATTCTTTTATTGTTGGACGGGATCTGACAGAGGACTGTGTAATGCGGAGGGGATTGACTGCAGTGCCTTCATGGTATCTTGAGCAATGCTGGGTTTAGAGTTCGACATTAATACAATAGGAAATATTTTACACCATCCATCAACTATAGATAAAAATCGAGAGCAAAGGATTGCTTCGAATGTGACTTAACTTTTTATAAGAATTCTTCCTACATCTGATGGCTACAAATATAACACAAAAGCTGGGCTCTGTATTTTTGTCTTCTATTTTATATAGGTAGTACATAGAAACAGCATAATATGACTTTGAATCTCAGGGGACTGGTTTTGTACATATAATGTTAACGTGCTGTGCGCTCTTTCAGGAATTACTATTGCATAAATAGAAAGTCGTCTACTTTAGATAAGTATAGGTAGGTACGACATAGAACTATGAAACTGTCACAAGTAATGCTGTGGCATTAAAGAAACGATTTTGCCTCGTTTCAAAAATTTATCATATTTTTAGGTTCCTAATCGGGATTTAGTTTTCTCTAAGAGGATTTCGGGCTTCCTTTCAGCTCATTGTGATCTCCTTTCTTCCCTGACTTTTCCTATTCATCATCTCATCACTTTTGCCCTCACAGCACACTTGCAAAAACCTATTCACTTTCCCCCTCTATTTAACATCCGTTCATTATACTATATGTACACAATGTACATTTAGTATTACTACATATGTATACCTTTATAAATATTTATATAAAAAGCATTAGCATTTTTTTATACATATATGTAAGCGTTTACTGGAAAATTTCATGCGAGAGTGCTATGAACTCACTCGCTTAGCATTTCCTTCCAATTCACTTAAAATTCTAATCGTGACATATGCATACATAAAAACGATCTTGAAAAATGCGCATCAACATCGTTATTTTTATGTTGTTCAAAAAATTTATAATCCTCCGAGATATTTGTATATAATGAGAACTATGAGAATGAAAACTACGCTGAGGTAGATAATAATATTCATATTAAGCATCGACCTATGTAACTCGGTTAGAAGAAATCATTTAAAATCGATAGTCGACGTTTGGAATCACAAGAAAAGAAAGCTTTATACTGCATGGAAAACATATAGAATATTGAGTTAAATTCCAATAATATGAAAATAAAATATAATATTATACTGTAAACTTAGAATTGGTATTTATTTCTAAAACGGACTAATAAATGGAAAAGTTTGAAATGTTTTGCAATGGATGATATAAGATTCAAGACATTTTATCTTGCAAGTAGACAGACACACACACACACGGTAATTGTTTAGGTTGAAGTTAAAGGTGGAGCTAGGTTGGTTTGTAAGAAGGGAGCCATTGAGTTTTGCTGGCTGCGATTTGCATGGAAGTTGTATTATATTGGTAGTTACTTGGAAGTGAGTTGGAAAAGCAACAGAGAAGTGTAAAGCGAGCGAGGAGGAGATGGTTGAGCGAAAGGGAGAGAGTGACAAGGGATTCGGAGCAATATCACTTAGATTCATGCAATAATAATTTGTGATTCCATTCTATTCCATCGCTAAAGAAATTGTGTATGCATGAGTAAAGGTGAAAGTTTAAACAATAAACGAAGAAAGCTGCCATATCCATATCCTCACCAAAATTCTTGCAACAAATCCAGACTTTCTCTGACAAATGCCTTTATTTCCCCCTCGTGCAGTTGCAGACTTGAGAATAAAAGCAGGAATTTCAATGAGTAGTTTCTTTCACTCAACAACTCAACTTCTATCTCCAACACCCAATCAAACGCCAAATCAAATAACCATTCTTCTTAGTGGGTCAAATGAAAGACGAAATAAGGGCGAACTCACTCGAAAAGGTGATTTAGCCCACCAGGTGGAAACTTTACAACGAAATTCTATTTCAATGCATGTATGTACTTACTTTTTTCCCGAACTTAATAACTTCAAAAAGAGGATTTGCATTTTCTCTTTTCCTTAGTAAATCTCACTCAAAGGTTTTAGTGGCATTATTCCTCAACAGATTTTCCAACAGCAGTCATCCAAATATATTACACACTGTTAACATTCTCTCTCTTTAATATCCATCCTTTCCCCCACTAAATATACATCAATACCACAGTGTACAGCAGCTACACTTGTACAAGTCCATGTACATATTATTACTATAATGTGTCTTTAGAAAATCATCGTTACAAGACCAAGAAAAGAAAGTCTTCGTACTCCACACAACACTCTCCTGCCTCACTTTCAAACATTGGACAATACATTAACTAACTTTACGCTCCTAATTCTAATGAACATCACTATTCATGGAATGCACTGTTCTATGTCTGTTCATTCTAAGAGTTTATCTGTGAATGCACTTAAAGTCAATTTATATTCAGACTCTACTACTGGTAGAGTCTGAATATAAAGTCCTTTCCTTATCTTCATGATGGAGGCATATTTTACCTTTATACTTATAGCTTTACTTATAAGTTTTATCTTCGTTTCAACTACTTTTACTACACCGCTATACACCATCATATTTACTCTGATGTTATTACACCAGTGTAGCTACCACTATATATTTAATATTATCGCTAACTACATTATGCCTACACCTATACACACAAAATAACGTTGTAATAGTTTGCAGTCTGAACTGGTGCACCATTCATTTCTGATGTTCGTGTATTGTATATTGCATATTAGCAAAATTTAGAGTATTACTTTAACAAATGCCTACAGGTATTCGCACACAGTCTATCCTATGTGTCTCTAAAAACCAAATAAGACTATAGTCGATATTAGTATGTATGGTGCACTTGAAGAAACTATATAATATTATGCACACGTCGTTTACGTTACTTCAAGTGCGACCATGACATTTGATGTGATGTTACGATGGTATGTTGATGACTAGCGTTGGTTTTCTAAATGACCTCTTCTGTAGAGTCTACACACACTACTAGGTACTCAATTGGGCTACACGCACAACTAAATCTCAACATCATCATGGTAAGTGTGTACTATGTATATGTATACGATTGGCATGGCATAGAGAGGTACATAAGTAGGTATAGGTAGGTATTAATGGAAAGTACTCGGAACTATATGTAGCATAACAATAGACACAAAGTTTCTTAACACATATATTGCTACACACAGAGAGGAGCAGGGAAGGAAAAGGAAAGAATAAATGTCAACGGAACTCTGGACAAACAATAAGGAAATGATAGGGCCCGACGACATCACATAAAAGAAACGATGACATGACGTCGAATAGATATACGAGCATCTGCTAACAATAGTCCTTTATAGTACAGTACAGTGTAGGTTGACTGAGTGTAGGACAGGCATGTTATAGACATTAGAATCAGAACTGCGGGCAGTTATTATTCGAGACTCTATTATTACATATAAATACAAGTAGTGGTGTAGTTAGTGTAGTATGCATTATGCTACTACTGCATGGGTCCTATATGAGGAAGATGATAGGGCCACCCACACTTGTGATGCTAAGCTTGCTTTTCTCCTTTCAAGTATCTACACACTTTACTTTCTAGAGTTTGGCAATAATCTTAGTTTTGTAAGGGAGAGTAGAAGTACATAGCTACTAGTGGATGGAAATAATGAACTCTGTGCAGAAATACAAGATAGGCAGCTACGTGTAATATTACTACACTGCTATTATTTAGGAATGTCTTTATAAATATAAATCTTCTAAAAGGAGATATTCAAGATGCCTTGGGAGAGTGTTACAAGTACGTACGACGCAACGGCTAAAACACAATGTCGGATTTCACACGACCACCACGCAGAAAGTACCGGATAAGGTTTACGGCTAACACTAATTGCTTCTTTGTAAAAGGCATAGTAAATTGTCTATTCTTAGTAAATGCCCTCAGCAAGGTATCATCGTCTCAACGTTATTTTAGGAGTACCTATGTAACTATGGTACTTCATCTCCTCCAAGGGCATGTCACATTTATATATCCATAATTAAAATAATTAGCTGGCTATTTATACTTTCGTATAGTAGTCAGGTACACGCGTTGCAATATATCCCAGAGTTAAATTAAGTATCCACATGTTTTTCCAACTGCTGACTGCCGTACTTTGTATTTCTATGATGAAAGTTTTAGTTTGAAATATTTATTTGTGTCCAAACATATGCCTATGTAAAATTCTTAGCGAGTTATTTGCAATTTCACTCATCATTAAGAGGATCTGAACTCTTTCTAAATTTCAACAGGGAATTATAACAAATCAAAATGATAATGTCTTAACAGTTCACTAGCATATGTGCAGAAAATTGTTGACGTAGTAATAATTTAAAACTAAACTTTCCAGTCCCTACTAAAATTACGCAAGTTTAGCTCATGAATCATACAAACTAATTCAGTGTTGGACCAAGATCATAGAGGTATGTGCAACCAAAGGAAAACTTTCACCTTAAATGTGACTTCCTATTTGTAGATAGTCAGTCTAAATGTTTAAATCTTTATTATATCACAAGACTAATAAACAATTAGTAAACAAATATAGTACTCTCTCTCTCTCTCTCTCTCTCAGCTAATTAAAGGAGGAATCCATGCGTCTTTTACCTTTATATTTCTTCATTTAAAATTAAACTCTAGCTTTGAACATTTGAAATCGTTTTGAATATATACCAGTATAATTCCATTTGTATTTCATGAGAGAAAGTTGTATGTGTTGGAGAAATTAAAGGATTTCTCCAACATTTTATGGAAAAATGATGGTCGGTATATACTTGGTACTTTCTATTTTTTTCTTTAATATACATAATATATGCTTATAATATAAAGTTAACCCCAACTTCATGATCAATTTATGAAAAAAGGTTTAGATACCATCAATTCTTCAAATTACTTTTACGTAAATTTCATTGCTAAAACTTGGCAAAATTTTTCTAAAAGCGGAATAAAAGGTACGTACCTAAGTCTAAAAAGGAATTGTTGGATAGGGTAAAAAATGCGTATGCCAATACACGATGTATACATAGTATGAAGTTAGAGTGAATTGGCGTGTGTTTCCTGAACATGTGTATGTAGCGTACACATAGTACCTATCACTTGACATAAATTGAAAATAACTGTCAGCGTAGAACGTGTTGTTTTCCACTTGGCGTCAATTTGTATATAAGCCAACAACACGATTGCAAAACTCATGCCATTCGCAGTCACATTATGTAACCTTACATTTTACAAAATCAGACAGTAAGTGTTTGTTCCAGCCAAGTCATGTGTATTGTAGTCGTCGTCGTCAGTCGTGCTTGTAAATATACTGTTGAACCATATTATTGTATCGATATCATATGCGATCCTATTTAATGTACTAGCTATATACATTGTGTGTGCCGTAGAAAATGCTGTACATAATACGGATATGTTTATATTTATACCAAAAACTTGATTTTGTGTGTTGCACTTTGTACTTTTTATATTTGTCACTACGTAACTACCTAAGTATTTTCATCATTTATATAAGGTAATACTTCCTAATATTTGTACTACTCCTTGTCCTACATAACCGCTGAATTGTGCAAATGATGAGTTTATAGACAATTTTACTGAAAGAGAGTGTAAATGTCAAGGCGTTTCTTTGTAGTAGGGTTTTCTATTGTAGCTTTCTATTGTCACAGCGGAAAAGAAACTGATCAGATGCTATTCCAATAGTCTTTTCTTTCCCAGAATTGTCTCTTTTTAAAAGACGTTCTTGTTGTCTCTGCCATTAGTATATTGCATTGCGTTGTAATGTGTGACGAGATGAGCATCTCTGAAACATGCATACACACACCGGTCGTGTCATATGTCTTGATCTATTGTTGTTTACATACAATACACACACACTACTCGAATAATAGGAAAACTATAAAATATCCTTGCAAGGAAACAATTTACCTACAACAGTATATTTTGAGAAATTATTTGTCAGGATAAATTTAGCTACACCTTTTTGCACATAGGTACTTGTATAACTTTTGCTACACATAACCGATATCCTTTATTTTTTATAATATAAAAATTGCAACTACCTGTAGTGTAGTTCATAGTTGGATGAAAGTGTTCGTTACACTATTGTATAATATAGAACGCCTTGTGTATTGTTTAGTATTTACTTGACAAACCTAAATATCACATGAGTGACTTTTGCGTGTATCGGAGACAGTTTGATTTGGCTATGTGCGAGTAAAGCACGGAGCATCTGTCGTTGGTAGTGGTAGGAGGTCAGGAAGAGGAAGGTATATGTAGGGAGAGGGAAAGAGACAAATGCAGGGAAAAACTAAGGCACTCAACTGGATGCATCATCTCGGCTGACGAGAGCCAAGTCAATCGCATCGCATCTTCTTCCCCTTCTTCAATCTCCTTCGTCCGTTCGTTTTTCTCATCTCAAGTGACGCTCTGGCATTTTCCCCTTTCTCCTGTTGCTACCCAAACCGAAATCCAATTCGCTACAAGTACCTACTACCATTGTCTGCTAGTGTGTACTGATATCATTCGATTTTTAAAGATTACCAACCAAAACCTTCTCTAATAGCTTCCTCTTCTTTATGGAAGTGCCTACTAATATTTGTATTTGTACTCTTTTGGGCAATGGAAGTTTTTCCAGTATCTATATAGGTAATGTGTTCTGGATAATTCCTACTTAGCAATTAGTCATTTCTATATAGGTTTAGTAGATTCCCCATGGCAAGCACAGAAAATATTATGGCCTATATTTTGTGTCTACCATTTAAGGTTAACATCAGCTTTATTGTATAATTCAATACATTTCTACAGGACTTCTTTGAATAAATGGCATATTTAATGAAATGACGTAAAATTGATGCTTTAAAAAGATTGTATTGGTATTCTAGGTTGTTTATCAACATACAGTTATGTGTTTATGTTTTTGAGTACGTTGTTTGTGTTCTTACTTTGTGTTCCTAGTTGCTACAACGTAACCAGATTTTACCAGATAATTTCGTAAGAGCATTGAAAAATATTTACGTCAAATGAGATTGTTTTTGATAAAGGAGCGAATGGGAATAATATTCCTTTTTGACTGATTGCAAATGTAAATGAAGAAGATGGGATCTCGGTGATGTATCGCTTTGATATTAATAATTTGCATAGAAATATGACAGTTATAAATATGCCCATAGCTATCGGCTGTGAGTTTAAATTGAAAGATTGGCTATCATGTCTTAGTTGGCGGGGCTGTGCAATAACTCCGTTTTGTGAGTCATCCACTCTCCCAGAATGCACATACCTAGCCCAAACGATGAGAAATGGTAATCTAAATACAACGACGGTTTTGCATTCGTTTTTCTCATTGCTAACAAAATAACATGTACTGGCAATATATAAAAACAGTGCACATCAGTCAGACAGAACAGACGAATGCCTTTTCTTATTTTTTGCAAACTCTGTTGGTATTGTGACGTTTGTTGTTTTGCGTTGTAGATAGAAACGAATCTTACTGCGTATTCAAATGAAACTTTATATACCTAGCTACAGATAAACTTATCACTCAAGTCCAACTTCCATTTTTGTATTTTCAGTAACACAAATTTGAATTTGAATGATTTCTGCATAATTTCATACAATTTCCTGTACATTATGCCCCGCCTTATCAAGAAACATAAAAATATCTGTAAACTGTGCATCGATGTATATCCATCGCACAGAAACCTAGATAGGTATGCACATTACACATACATACCAGTAATTTACGAAATATGTTTTTGTTTTTCGCTGCTATCAACCCACACACATTGTTATTACTGACATCCCGCTGTTTTATTTGTGTCTCTAATACTAAATACTAGTTTTATCTCCTATGCATGGTGCATGGATTTATTTTCAGTTTTCACTAGTAAAAGAAACTGAACATTGACTTGAAATGGAATTCAATGCAGTTTTATTGGTACAGAATGTAATATGAATGGATTTGTTCATTTTCAATGGAAATAAATGTTCCAGGTGGAGGAAAAGAGATATGCAAATGATGGTTTACACTGGAGATGGAACCAGAAGTTGTCTGCTGATCCTGAACTACAGGGCTCTACTTTATTACTATTATTACTCACCCACACAGAAGCACCATGCTATAAACTCCCTCTGAACCACCAGAGTGGCTATAAGTAGCAGAAGCATTTTGTAGTTAGTGTATAGTAGTAGGACTCAACTCTCTCTTTCTCTATTACATACACAATTACACACAAGACAGAGAAAGTGAATCAACTTGTTAAGGCTGAACTATATAGGAGCATTTCTCCATAGGCACGCACAGTGCAGTGTGAGTGTTTTTGTATGGGTGCGTGTATCTACTTATACGTTATTAGATGTGTTCTGGCAAATCTCATGTAAGCTACGAATAATGGTTCAGAGCTTAGAGAGACGAGTCGTCGGGTGAAGATACTAAAAGCATTTTAAGTGTTACGTTATAACGAGAAAGAGACAAATGTTCACATGTGTGTTTTCTGACACACTATGTTCTTCCTTAGAGCTGGGCTATGACTATTTATAAATAAAATTTGCCAATGTGCACAAAAATATTAAGTCGCACTTCGGATGTAACGCCCTTATCATATTTTCATATAATGTGCCACTTACAAAGTACTTTTGGAGAACTGAAAACTGCACTCCCCTTGTATTCCATGTGCATCTCCATCCGCCGTGATGCATCCAACACAATTATATCCATTTTTATCTCTCCCACGTTTTAAATATTCATGTCCATGTCATCGTAGCAACCGTCTCTGCATTCGTACTACTACTACTATACAACTATCAGTTTTATGCTCTCCATTACTTTCCAAGGGTTATTACGTAAAAACTACTTAAAGAAGGTCAAAGAAACTTTGTGTAGATAAGGTGTGTACGTCGTACATTTCAAAACCAAGAAATATATCTCCTTCAATTCAGTTGCTACTACTAGTTTCTTTGTGAATTATTAGACAACCATGCATTTTTGTGATACTCATACTAATGTCTTGTGTTATTCTATTTTTGCTCGTGGTTGCTCATCGGGTTCAAGCAAATTTGTAAGAAGCTATATACATTGCATGGGCAAATTCCAAGGAGATGAAATGTGCTGTGGAAATGTCATGGGAAGTAAAACCCAGGCCAAACTTGTAAGGAATATAGTAAATACTCCCAGAGGCAACGTATATTAGGCAACTTATAATTAAGAGGCAACGTAAATGTATGATAATGTATAAATGAATTGTGAGTATTATTATGATGATTATAACAAATTTTAAATAAAGTCAATTATGTTAATAAGGATTAAGCATTATGCTAATTACAATTATTATAAACTGGAAATAATGATTAACGGGGGAGTAACGTTTTGAATAATAAGGTACCATTGTCAAACCTTTGTTTCGAACTTTGTTATGAAGGTATGTCAAGAGAATTACCGAACAGCTGAGGCAGTCACTTTTCCACAGTCATTCAGACGGGAAACCTCTGCCCGTTTACTCTCTTAACTCTGAAGTAAGATTTAGATGCGGAATATAATTATTGTGCATAAAGAGGCAACGCTAAGTACTTGTAGAATAAATATTATATTATCGTTATTAATCAATTTTTCGACCCAGTTGATCAATTTACACTTCAATCGCTCACTCGAACACGAACAAATAAATTTATTAGCCAAGACAACCGAGGTCTGAATTTTTTATTATTTGGCACCACCCTGGATGCAACACCAGATAGTTAGAGAAAACCGTTTTAGAAACATTTCCTTCTCCTACCGGCAATAGTCTTTACAAACTCAATTTCTCTTTCACTAGAAGCTGGTTATTGTGCACAAATTAAATTACGAAGATTTCCGTTGCTCTCACAACTCTTATTCATTTAGTGGAATCGGAACTATTAATTTTACTATGGTTTCATCAAGATGTCTTGCCTTCCATTGTAAGACACACGTAAAATGATGAAATCAGTAGTGGAGAAGACGGAAGAGGAGAAGAGGTTCTTATTGATATTTACTGTATAATACACTCTTTTTACATAATAAATATATATAAGTATATATGAGTAACATAATATTGAGGCAAACTCGACGGGTTTCAGACGAGGTTGTCGTTGCTGACATTGTTAATAGGTAATTTGGTTTCCGCTCTGTGCATTAAAACCAATTTTGTTCAAGGGAAAAGATGAGGTGAAACCGTAGTAAAGCGCTTTAATAGGAAATTTAGTTGCCTTCTCTATGAGTTCTATGTAAATGTCTAAATAAATGTTAACTTTAATGGAATTATTTAGCTACTGTATTGGAATACAACGTACGTAGATGTATGTAAAAGTATGTCCAGCAGCTAGTCAGCCAAGAATCTGTCTAGGGACGACAATTCTGCTCAAAAGGGATGTACGATGTACATAATAGAAAATCAAAAGCCACGACAAGAAAGTAATAAGCTGATGATAGACTTGTGCAATCAACTAACCAACAAATCCGTTTATTTCTTATAAGTACCTACGTATATGGCCTATATATACGAAGCAATAATGCTCTTATTGGTTCAATAACAATATAAAGTGGGCACATTAATTTGATTTAAGAAAATTAAATGAACTTTCACCCACACTCACCGTTTATACGTGTAGTACGTGAGTGGTTTAAGTAGGATTCACTATCCTCGTCGAGTTAAGCCACTGTTCACAACCCTCCTCGTGAAATACAACGTAAAGCATTTGTAAATGTCTATGCTTTGTGTCTTAATCCTGGTTTTTATCCGCGGTGATAGCATCTTTCGTCAATTATTCATGTAAATGAGCTCGAAGCTGATGAACATCGTTACGTATTTAAATTTACGAAGGGTCCCGCGATTTCATTAAACTCTTCTAGACTTGAAATGGATCTCATTTTCTTTATTGCAGCTTAAAGCAGTTTCTATTCCAGTCAAGACAGTATTTCAGCTTTTCTCCAAACGTCACTTTACTTAATGAACAATTTTATACATGTACAGTTCTATCTGTATCATGCCTACACATCTTAGACTTTCACCCACATGCCTCAAGGTGTACGTAATATCACTCCCACCAAATTCACATGTCACTGTCAGTCATCCGTTTAAATGATTTTATGATGGCACTAAATCTCAAGACAAAGCAAAAGTCAGACATTAAGACGGTTATAATTGAAAACATCTTCAAGTGCCGAATGTAAATGCATTATGGTTTTTAGTACATGTCTACGTCATATGCAATTAATCATAAATGATTTGTGCTTTGAAAAGTACCAATGTCTATTATAAACCAATGACATTTCTTGCTTTACATTTCAACATTTTGAGAAAATAGAGTGTGATGAAGATTTGTCATAATGACATTATTCTCCATTTTACTTTATGATACTGGTATGCTAATACCTTGGTAAAATTAATTTTTTGACGAAACCAGACTACTGATGAATGACGTAGCGGTAGAATAAATTTTATTTTCAAAATTTATGCTATAAGTATTGGAATTTTGTATTGCGAAATCTTAAATACTCAAGTAATGAACATAATGCATACTTTGGATAATATATTGTATTTATATATTTGCAAATATATTGGGGCTTGTTGTGGAGCGAATTCAGAATTCCTATCAAATACATAATTTAATAAACTGACACGATTTTATGCTCTATGCGATATGTGCCAATCTATGCATGCAAAAAGTCCATGCGTATTGATATTACAATACTGTAGTACTTACAATCTCTGAATTCATAGAATTCTTTTCACTTCACGCCATTCACATTCTTCAGTTTTTGCCACGGTTCAGGAAAGGGGCACAAAGCAGTTATTAAATTCCAGTTGGGAAATTTTATTTACATATCTAGCCCGTGCCTAAACACAAGGTATTATGTATATTCAAAAGCAGTTTATGTATTTGTACTAGTACTAAAACCAAAGCGCATATTATTTATTCTGTGCGTGATAGTGAATTCCTGTTGACATTAAGAGCAATAATGCTATTTGCAGTCTTTTCTTTATGATATGTGTCGACAGAGAACTACGTAGAAAGCAGCTTTTGCGAAAAGAAAATAATTTCGCACGGCACCCCTACATTAATTTTCTTTTAATTATTTAGAATGGAACCATTTGTATTTAGAAACGTTTTTTTTTGATTTTCTACAATAACATCTTATCCTTTGATACGTTTTGTGTATTGAGTTAACTGAGCATCAGTATTAAAAAATATGGTAGGTTTTATTTCTCCCAGCATAGAATTGCACAAATCCGGTGTTGTAAAATACTCTCAACCCGTTTGTAATACTACTAAAGTAGAGTAAGGTAAATTTTACTAGCACATCAAACGACTAACTTGAATCTACTTTCATTGTTCAGGTATAGTGCATCTAAAGAATAGCTGTTTCCTTGTTTAGGAGTATGCGGAAATATCAAAACTCATTTTCCTCTTCAGCTACTTCCCCTAATCCTTACTAATTGTAAGTAAGACTCTTGTCATTGAAATGAAGCCAGTCATACAAAGGTTTTACTTTGTTGGCTCTAGGATTAATATTATAATACTACAAATGCTAACTATAAACATATACACAGTGACTCATGAAACCATCTCATATGCTAAACAAGTCCTGTTGAGGAGTATTATTAGTAACACACAGTGTTATTACGGGAATCGCATTCTTTGATGTCAATTCTTCCCAGCGCCTTTCAGTCTTGCAAATGTGAAGCCCTTAATACTACTTCTATTTAAAAAATGTAGATAAACATGATTAATCCGAGTGGCTTTTCAAACATTCCCAAACCATGCAAATCATGAAATGAAATATTAGACGTATATCTAAGTGAAGCTGCTATCTATTCGAGTTTGTAATCCATGGTACTTTCACTTCTTTCACGGAAGCTCTATAATTAGACGCTCTAACTTTACGGCTTCATTACATAATTGCAGAAAAAATTAATCTAGTGGCAACAAAAGTAAGTAAACGCTAACGAGATCCAGGTACTACAAATTCTAATATTGCACTATCTAGTATTATGCTTCACCCTGTATTATCTGTAACTAACAAAATCATTCATTCATATTTGAAATAAGAATAATTATATGAATATTTTTCTTAACTGTATGATTTAGCAATAGGACTAGGAGTGTGTGGGATGTAAAGAGCGTGAGGAACAAAAGTCCTTTAGTAGTTGACTTTCTCAAGCGTGGATACACACCAATGCTTGTGTAGGTACAAAAGTAAAGTGAAATTGAGTATAGTAAGTTTTCCGAGTTGGATCGGTATTTGTGTCCGTGTGTTGGAGTTTTTGACGATCACACATGGAAAGGCACTACATACACAGTACTCTAGCTACTGTGGCAGGAAACTAGGTTTTCTTCTCTGTGTCTCACTTTCTGTCGCTCTCTCTCTCTCTCTCTCACTCTGCTCTTACTTTTTTATTACTCCAGTAGTTAGCTACTTTAGAGAAACGTAGCACTCAACTCTGGTTTCATTTCCTCTTTCCTCCGACTTGTAAGTTAGCCTTCTGCTGCTAAATAAATTATCTCTGTGTATTACTAATACTAGATAGAAACGGGCGGGCGGCTAACCTTTTGCAAAGCGTGATGTTATGTGTAGTGTATATACTAGGTAGGCATTTGTATGTGTAGTACATGTACATGTGTGTATGTGCAACATAGGCATGCATTGTAATGTGGCGGTGCAAAGTTTGATAGATAGAAAGAGCTTTCCTTTACTTTCATCATTTTGCCCCACTCTTGCTCTCGCTTTCTTTTGAGGGGATGTGTCGGTGTCTGTCTACTTTACAGCGTAACTAACTTAAATAACCATCGATGCATTGACACACACACACTCAGACACGTATCTTGTTTATATAGGTGTATAGGTACACTCCACATGCAGTAGTTTTACGTGCCTCTGTGTAAATAGGTGGTTTACTGCCCAACTTTTTCCCTTCCCATTATTTTATATTATGGTATTCATTTCGCTTGCACATAACTGAAACTCACTTGAAATCCAAAGTTCCTCTCGTATCGCGTATTTTTGTTTATACAGATACTTTATAAGAGTGGTTCTTCATCCCTCCTTCCATCGAGGTATGTACATACGTAGAATGTACGATTTCAATTTTCTTGTGTATTAAAATTTCCACTGTATGTGTAAAAATCGTCTTCAGAGATTGTATCTTGTAGGTATCTCAAAGCATTTGGCATGGTAGCAGCACGAGAGTCTTTCTTATTCTTGCCTATGCCATTCCTGCACACGCTCTCGTTCTAAATAAAGTTGTGTGTGGTGGTTGTTATAAAACGAATCTTGAAGAAAAGCACGTTTTCTAATTAAGTGATCGAAACTGAGACGTAGTCGCATTGATATTGTCGATGGCTATGGCGTATCGAATGTAATGATTTCTTGGTAATATCTTACAAAATATTCATACATACACAAAATTCTAAAGAAAATATTTGCTATGTATTGAAGAGACGCGTGCCTATTATATTATTATATTTACTTCTCTTTTTGATTATATGTGAACATTGTCACATGTTTGTTATCTCTGAACGACAAAGTTTTTTCTGGAGTTGCAAATCCATTTGTTTCCCTTATCCTTATACAAGTTTTCGGGCCAGATGGAATCGCAATCCTATAGTTAATACACTACCTATATACCATCTGCCTTTACATCGGAAATAAAATTTTCTTCAAAGTTTTATAATCACTTCATAATAATATTATCATATCACATCTCAATATATCAAAAATAAAACTTGCCCTGTCAAGCCAAGTCATAGCATACACCCACATAATATTATTCCTAGGGCAAGTATAATAATACTGTTATAAAATATACAAGTATTTACATGCAGTAGCTTACCTACTTAACAAACAATGTCTGTCCGAGTAGAAACGCTCATTTTTGTATTTATCCAAACTTATTTTCCTTTGTTGTTTGACAATGCTTACAATTTCAGAGTATAGCAAGAATAAGAACAGTTTTCCTTTAGAGTTCTGTTGAAAATTGTACATGGTGTATAGCGAGTAAAGGGACGAGCAAGACTGTACACAATAAAATACAATCAGTTCATCTATCCCAGTTTCCTCGAGTCGTAACCGTAAAATATCCAATTGTGTCGAGTTGTAAAACTGTCATATTTATTTCCAGGTGCATATCAACTTTCTCCCTGCGTTCATTTCTATTGCGGACATGGAGAATAGTCCGTGCAAAGTTTTATGTGGGACACGTATTTACACATACCTACACAGCAGTTCAATATATATTATATAAATAATATCAGGAAGTTTAGCTAGTGTCTACATGTACGTCTTCCTGTTATACTATATACATTATAAGAGTACATGCAATTATTACTACTGAATTTTATCTACGGATTTATTTCTTCCTCACTTGAATCACTATTTAGCTCGTGACGAATATAAACAAGTTAAAAGTATTACGGAAAAGGATGTTAAGTACCCAGCAGCAAAATTTAGCATCGCGTGAAACGTTAAATCTGTAATTTAACTGTTCCATATTGTCCACACGCTGTAAATTACACCTGCTTAAAAACCTACACCCTACCCCTGTGTACAAATGGTGGAAACTGACTTTCATTTGATTTTCCAATTCTAACACACCCAAAAATGCAATAACAGTAAGATTTCTGAGTACAGGTACTAATATGGGGCCAAATTGGTATATTTGACTGTAAATGGTGCTTCAAATTTTGAAAATGGTCACGAATCATAGCACATAACTTCAAAGGAAACTAATGAGAGTGAATTAAGTCATTTTTGCTGAAAAAGGGACAAATGGCAAATGTTAAATTGTCAACAAGGTTATAGACTTCATACTCAATACTTTTTCTTTCAATTACATTATATGAAAAACATATATTATGTGTGCCAAAGTTTTGCTTTTAGTTTGACATTAATTTCTTGACTCAAATCTAGCTAAGCGAGGATAATTGAGTCCTACGTATTTATATTAGTGTTAGAAAAACATGGAGTGGACTAATTTGGAAATAATTTGTGATCGATTGATTGTAACCTGCGAAGCGCAACATTTTTGCTAAAGTGCATCCACCCAGAAACATGTCTT
>JAQFYB010001654.1:0-30748 GCA_034694085.1 Pogonognathellus longicornis
CGGTGCAGTGGTTTTTGAGAACATGGCAATGAGGATGTAGCCTTTTTAACATGCTATTTGCATATTTGGGTGTCGCTATTATAATATAAGATACTGGGTTAACATTAACAAAATATTATTATAATATTCAAAATATACTTAAAACTTGTCTGGACATATCTGGATTTCTTCAAAAAGTCGTATTTGAACATCTTGGGCGAATTTGTCACTGGAGACTCCTAATTGTAAATTGAAAGATACGTACACAGGTTTTTTCAGCTTTTTAGACAGTCTGGAAGCCAAGCATTCACTTTGAGTTTCCCCAGATAGGTTTAAAATTTTAGTAGCTCTCGGTTTTCCGTGGTCGTAAGGTGTAGCTACTGAAAATGCGAGATCATTCATTCCTCCTTCGCTATTTCCAATCCAAATGTAAAGTCCGTCTCCCAGTTTAATAACTTCGTAGAAAATCACACTGTCCATTATTTTTGTGAAGAATCGGTGATGACCTTCTACTGGACCCATAGCACCGCCGGCTGGACTACCATTCCCAATCCCAGTCTGAGGATCTCCTGAATCCATTTCTGGAAATTACAAAATAGGTGATAGGAATCAAAAATGGTTTTGGTTATTTATTATATTTATACAATTAATCAACTTTTTATATTCTTAATATAATATTTAAAATTGCATTCTTCAAATAAATACATTGAGCGATATATATTATAGTTAAAATTCGAATTTGAGAATTTGAAAAAAACTATAAACCGATCAATAATATAAATGCACTGAGGAACTCAATGAACGATGAATAAGCAAAAACTGCACGTGGAAACTTCATCTGTTGTCTGTGGCCTGTGCTTTAACCTCAATCACTTACTTTGTACTTCTATAAAAAATTGGATAAAATTTTAATTGGCCCTTACGTTTTTATTGTTTATGCAGGTAGTAGGTACTTATTAAATTAAATTCGTTGACTCAAATTCCTTCAATTTCCTTTTTTCAGAGATTCAGTCCCTTCAACTTCAACTGTTCAAATCAGGCCTGAAGATAAAACTGCCGCCGCTGTAGCCGGAAAGTTACCCGCGGATTTGTATTCTTAATAGCCTTTCTATATTCTCCAGGATTTTAGGATGTTCATTGCACTAAAAATTGGAGTACATTTGAATTGTCGGTTCCAAAAAAGTAATAAAAAAGTTATTTATTTATTCATTATTTATATTATGTCATGTTTATTAACTATTATGACATATGAAGTATATTTGATATTAGTGATATTTTGTTGTAAATCTATGCACACAACGGTTTTAAAACTGTATTTTTTTAAACAGTGTGTGCACTATATATAACGATTAAATATTGTTAATTTATATGTAAACATTTTAAAGACACAATTTGCTTTGGGTTGAATAATCTGTATAGTTTTTATTTCATTTTTAGGCAATGCGTTTCTCATAAGTATGACGGTGGAATACTTCAGAAGATTTAAAGGACAATTTTTATAAAGCCGGTTTAAAAATTTCCTGAGTGAATGTTTTGTAACTAATTTCAAAATGTCACTCATTTCGTATGGCTGCCCATGGAGGAGCGTCCGTTTGTTACAATCATTTTTCTCTAAGCCTGACAACATAGTGCGTCTATCTACTAAAGTTGCTTCTGCACGGCCCGTTAAGTCTGCGAAAAAAGTTGAAGCAAAGACAAAAAAGAAACCAATCAAGATTAAAAATCAAAATACATATAAACTTTTACAATACATGGATGAACAAGATAAAGTAGCAAGTGACAAAGACGGGAAGAATGTTGCGAATAAAGAACCTGCATTAAGCGCAAGCGGTTCACCTCCAGCTCAACTTTCAGAATCTCTTCCAAAAAAGTTTGTAAGAATAACAAGAAATGTACCCGAATCTGCTTATTTGATTGACGAAAGTGTAGCAGAAATATTGTGTCAAGAGATTAAAAATCAGCAATTGGATAGAAACGCTCCGGTCATAGAAATTAATCCGGGTCCAGGATATTTGACTGCTAAACTGAAAAATAAGCTTCGTTTCAAAAATATTACTTGTTTTGAAGACGATCCAAAATTAAACGAGGCTTTGAAAACAGAACTTGGTGTCAACGTAGTGCCAACAAATGTTCTTGGGTTCTCAAGACTTCATCACTTGGACAAGATTGATACTGGAGGTCGTATCTCAGCTTTCCTTGACCAAATTCAAACAAATTCGGATGGAAATGTTGAAAGTAACAAGGATTTGTATATTTTTGGAACGATTCCTAGTGTGAGTTTTATTAATTTCACCATAAAAACTCTAGTCACTCAAAGAGTTTTTTATGAAGACGAATTTAATTGGTCAAATCCCATTTACTTTGTCACACTTGGAGCAAGAGCTTACTGGATACTTACTTCTACACCTCTTTCGGGGTATTTTCCTTACCGTCCCTCTGCAATTCTTTTTCAGTTATTGTTTGAATATAAACTTATTAAACAATTACCTAGAAATGCATTTATCCCGTGGGAAAAAGAATTCTTAAAAACGTCTGCAAAATTTAAAACAAAGAACAATTACAATCCTGAAGTAATCTATTTTTTAAAAATACAAACAAACACAAAAACATTGAAGACTTTAGGAAAAGAACATTTAGTTCCTTTCTGGTTCTTTATACGCCATCACCTCTTCTCCCGAAGGAGACCAATGATCCCACAGTTAGAACGGTGGATCCCAGGTTGTGGTCCCCGACTGATTCGACAAGGCTTTACGATCTTTACTCAATTCGGAGAGCTAACGCCTGATCAGATTTTAGATATCTACTTGCAATTCATTTCTTGGCCAGAATTTCCATCATGTTCCTATTTATCTGCCGTGGATAAATATTTCTCCCGTGTCGACATTGGAGAAGGAGAAGAAGCAAGTTTCTGAATTCACAACAATTTGAATAGTGGAAAAGAGTAAATTAACTATTTTTTTAATTGAATAATATTTATAAATTTTTTGCATCCCCAATTCGTTCAGCAGTGGTAATTTACAAAAGTCTTCAATTAAATTATTTGAATACTAATTGTTTTACTACTGCAAAAATAATACCGAGATACAATTTCTGGTTATTGTCAGGGTCCGAGTTTTGAAAGATTTCCACTGCGGATTTATTGTTGGCCAGTACATTTTTCTTGCCTTATAATTATGCTCTCCTTTTCTTTATTGGTTTTCAATATTGTTCTATAATTAACAACGAAACTTTATTTGTTACCGCAGAATGGACTTGCTAGTGGATGGAGATTGAAAATGAGCATAAAGCTAATTCACCACTTTCAACAGTTTCAAAATCGTCAATTGAAAACGTGTCACGTCTCACTTCCTATTATTCTTGTAGAACTGGCTGTACGTACACATAATTATTACCGTTTTCAGTTTGGGCGAGTGCTAGAATATTACCGTTTCTGCTCATTCGATTGATTTGTATGTTCCAGATAATTGCTGAAAAAACCAGATGAACGTTACAATACAAGAAGATAACAAGATATAAAGACTAGATAAATCATAAAACCAAACTATAAATGAGAACTAATATAAATGTTTCAGTTTTTAAACTATTTTCTTGAAGCTTGTTTCAATGATACCTATAGGTACTTTGAGGAACTATCATTTTTTATTATGATAACTTTTGTTATTTTGAATCGCAGTGTTCCAATGTATTGACATTCTGAGTATTTTGTAAAGATGATTGCTTATAATTATAAACCAATCTTTAAAAGAATAGAAGTATCCTGGGAGTGCTAATTATTTCTATATTATATTGTTGTCGTATTTATATTTAAAAAAACACTGATCAGTTCATTTTAGTTGAATGATTTTACGATAATTATGTTGCAATAAATCATTTTATTATCAGTATAATTAATATAAGTTGTTCATGTGCAATTAATTATTCATTAGGTTTATGGTTTATAATTCCTTCTGTGCGGTTTTTACAATTTCAATTCATAATCTAGTTTCATAGAATAATTACTATAGAATTGTACCCTGTTGTTGCTAGTTAGGTAAAGATGAGGGCAAATTATCTTCGTTGTAGAGATGAGTGCTCTTTGAGTTTTGAATCACCTCTATTTTAGCTTCTAGGGCTTTTTCAATTGCTAGTACAAAGTCTCGCATGGAAAACGGTCGGATACATACAAAAGACAAACTTCTTTCTCGTTTCTTTCTATTTAATTCCTCCATTATAGGAATTCTTCTGTCAAGCCAGTATTGGGAATCCACCTCATCAAGTTGATGTGTCAAAGGATCATTGGGAATTGATTCTTCAGAAGCTTTTAGTGCAAGGTCAAGGATTTTAGGAGTTATGTTAACACCATCTTCAATACAATTTATCCCAGTCGCTCGAACAATATCCTTAAGATCCGAGTAAGAAAACCCTTCTGTGATTTCACCCAGTTTTTGCAAATCAAAATCCGCGTCCAGCTTTTCGTTTTTTAACAATAAAGTCAAAATATGTTTTCGCCGAATTATGTTAGGCAAAGGAATATATATTCTGGTTGTCATTCTTCGAAAGATGATTTCGTCAACAGTTTCCAGTCTTTTAGTAGATCCTATGACTATGATCTTTTTACTTGAGTCTGTGATCCATTGATCCCAAAATTTTACAAACATGTTTTTAATTCTTGTGGACCTCTCATAATCTTCGTTTGATGTAGCACACAAAATTAAATCAATTTCTTCAACGAATAAAATAGAAGGCTGAACTTTTTCTGCCATTGTAAATATAGCCTTTGCAATTTTTTCAGATGCTCCGTTGTGTCCTAAGGGTGTATATTTGTCTATTATAGACGCAAAGTCAATGTTTATAAAGCAGTAATTAATTTCTTTGGCCATAGCTTTAGCTAGAAGGATTTGTCCACATCCAGGTCCATGGAATAAGATACCTTTAGGGCAAGAAATCACATTTGAATTTGGTCTTAGGGAATCCATAGCCATCATCGGGTAAATTGCGTTTCTTTTGAGATTATCTATCACATCCTCCAATCCAATAATATCGGTCCAACTGATATTCAATCGAGAAGGTGTGATAAAGTTTTTAGCTACGAGACATTCATATTTACTGAAATTACAACGCTTGAGCTTTAGTTCTTTCTGGAGAATCCTTGTCTCACTTCTTCCGGGTACCAAGTAGTTATCTTCCAGGAAATCAAAAATTACTCTTAAACATACTGTTAAAATTATGACTGGTAATGTAAGACACAATGTAATCATAATACGGTCAAACAAAGACGCTTCCGGCAGATTGTGGAAGATTGAAAAAATGGAAGATAAATCCATTGTCGTAGTTAATAGTTTTAACAACGTGATGAGATTGCTAAAAAGTTTTGCGAAAGGTGGTTTCACTTAATGAATTGTAAAAGGAACATTTTTACTGAAGAATATTTGTAACCAATTTGTATGCAACACATCAATCAATAGTTTACATTTAGTACATGTACAATATTAATTAAATCATAAAAAGTCCTCCTAATAATTACGAAAATCTGTTACAGAATTCGATTTTGTAAACAAAGAGTACAAGTTAGGGAAATCCCCACGGGGATTAATTACAATGATAATTTTTATCGTAGTTAATTTTATCAGGGTATAGGAATATTTGAGACTAGAATATTTGTATGTACCTATCTCGTTGAGAAGTGCATACAACCGAAATCAGAGTTTTTGTACATTTGTATTTGTATACCTATAGGTGTAGCTAGATTGAAGATTGAACAAAGTAGAGAGAGACTCAACAAGACAACAACACGCACACAAACTTGTTAAATAAACAAAAATGATTTTTAAATTGTATATTCACTCAAAATTTACGAACATGGTAAAGTTATTATTATTATCAATATGAAGGATTTTACAAGAGCCCTTTAATATTAAAGTATTTATCATTAGCATTTTTATTACTCTCTCGCAATTACAATCTGTAATGTTCAACTTCAATAATAAATGGCACCTCATTGGAAGACAAAAGCTGCAAGAGTAAGAGCCAAGAGCTGCGTTCAATGTAGACTACTTTTAGCTATTTGGTACTTTCTACAGTTTTTGCTTTTCGGATTCGACACATAAGTAAAAGTAAATTATGCAAGGGTCTACTTTGCATAAATATTGCATCAATTCTAGCTGTAACAGCTTCCAACTTTCCATATATGGAACATCTAAACAAAACAACATAGGATAGGAGCCAAAAGCAAAAACTGGGGCAATGAGACTAAATTAATGAATGGACGATTGTTTTTTTCGTAATTGTAATGAAACTGCGTGAAATGCTTTCAAAGAAAAAATAGTTTCAATCCTACACAAAACCTCACTCGAACCTTTTCACAAAATACTAAAAGGGTTCTTCAATTGTTTAAGGACTATATTTAAAAACAAAGTCTACCGACGCATTTAGCTCTTGCATGTGCATAATTTTTTGGCTCCACTTTTGTTGTTACTTGTGTTTCAGCACAGTTCAGTCAGTTCACATACATAATGAATGATTATTAACGTTCTTAGTTGAATTTAGCTCTACACTCATATCAAAACTGACGAACCAAGTGTAAATATTATGGTCTTGAACTGAATGTTGTATGTAAAAATTCAACATTTGAATAAAGTGTTCTATATTTCATGTTGCTCACAGTGTAAGTTAGTTATAAATGCACTACCAGTTAAACTTGCAAAGTGTTACAGTTAATTTAAAGTTACAAGTTGTAATATATAGATCGGATTATTAGAATATTATGCGATGATGGCCCAAAGCCAATAATTTGTTGTTATTTTGCATGTCAACCCTTGCTTGCAGCATAACATAACGCTGAATTTGCAAACCATACTCGTCTTACACCACTTACTCCCAATTCCAAATAAAACTGCACCATTATTTATGAGAATTTGTATAATAAATGACTTTTCATATTAACAGGGCTATGACTGACAACATCATAAATTTCTCGCCTATAATAGCTCCCTCATTATTTAGCACAACAGAAATTACTAAAATACCTATGCAACTCTGCGTCTTATAAATTCTCCCTGTGAGGCTTGGGAAAACAAACTTTAAACAAACTTTTTATGATGGAGTAATTACCAATAACCTGATCTAAGGTTTAGTGTAATGAAAATTCTGTCTTCACGCAATAAAAAATACTGAATGGTCAATTTTGCTGCATGTGTAAACCAACTAATAGTGTGAGTCTAATAAATTTGATTTATAGATTTGATCTTAAGGTTTGCAAATCCGTAAAAGTGTTTAAAACTGAAAGTGTATTGTTCGTTTATAGTTATTGGCTATTTAAAAACGCTGTAGGTGATAAATATGACTGTCTGTGTAAACCTACACACATAATTCCCTTTGATATGCTTATTATGGCCGTAAAAAATTTGTAGACTACCTTGCCCGAAGCAAAGCCTATTAACAAAAAACAGTACCATAGAACCAGATTACACACACACATATAAGTTTATACCTAAGACATTAGCTTTGTATGTACATGTACAATACTACTACTTACAATTACTACGAATAGGTAAGCAAACTTACTTTACTTATTACTTATGTATATCCCTACTCTCAAACCAACTTACCAACTTTACTACGGCATATTACTACTTACTTTACTTACCTAATAAGACTTGCCCAAAAATTTGCATTTACATTTCATTACCGTCAATGTGCTCATAATATGATATGTGAGCTCAGATCACATCAGATGACATAATAATGAAAGATCGTTCGTGGTATGCATAGAATATGCATCTAACTTTAACTAGCAACAAATAAATGGTGGTGGTATGGTGGTGGGATAACTGTATTATTATTGTTCCTTTAGGTATATGCACTCTCCTGTGTATAATCTGCTACTAAAAGTCAAAAGTATTCTTTGTAGTGGTACATTGCTAATGTAAATCCTTAATAAATGTCCTAATGTGTGCCTACCACTACACATTGTACATATTAATGATTCATACGCTATAAATTAACAATATTCGAGTGTAATCCTATAATATGTTTCTTATATGCTTTTTACTTTTAGTGTACTGTATTCTGTGTCGTTAGTTGCAATACTAAAAACTACAATGTTACTTTTCCTTGGTCGTTTCGTTGTATTTTTTATTTCTGTAATTGTGTAAGCATACCTTCACAATAGTATAGGATGGATGGATTGAGCTGATTGAAATGCATCAATGTACAATTCTACAACTACTACTTACTACAAATAAATGCAAACGAACAAGAAACTTTTACAAGCACCAGAAACATTTATGATCTTCATACTTCATAATATACACTTAGCTTTCAATACTCATTAAAAAACGAACGAATGTAATGTTGTAATTGTCTAATTGCCCAAAGACGTTGCTAATTATCCATTCAATGCACAACACACACTGTGTGGAGTATATAGAGCTACATAGTACAATACAATTGCAGTCTATGAACTATTTAGTAGTACTAGTAAAATTCTCTGAAAGATTTGTGGTTTTCCTTTCTCGTCTATACAACAACACTTATTTAGCCATTAATAAAATGAACATAAAACTGTTCTTATATTTATTATGCTGCACACAAACACACAATCTACAACACACAGTGTATATAATTACTAAAAATTCTTTTTTGAATGGTCTGAGCAAATAATATTATAATTATAAGATATAATATAGCTAATCTAGTTTTTAGTGACTGTGTCAAGTCCATTGTATGCTAAATCATGCAAATGAAGCTCAAAAGTGAATACAACATACACATTGCAAAGAGTTGTTTGAAACTGAATTGTCATGAAATTCTTAAATTGTATGTAAATACTTGAGCCACTATATTATAATAATAATAATATTAGAGAAGTGCATTCATCTCATCAACCAATTACTAAAAAGAAGATAGTAAACCGGATTGCCTATCTTTTTTCATTTTTTTCATGGATCGCTCTTTACCAAACTATATATTGTTCTTTAATTGTTACAAGAAACATTTAGCTACTATAATATATACCTACTGTGCCAGCGCATCTTTGATGTTGTTTTTAAGTACATGCAATCTTTGCTCATTTTCTTAAGTGCTAAATAAAAATGAGATTCGATAATTACAGTAGAATAAATGAATGAATGATTTTTAAAGGCTACTGTCAAGTAAAAATCCTACATTCAAGTTCTCCTTTAATAATAATACACATTTCACTACGCATTTTACTTATACTTGTGCATTGAACTTACTTTTAGAAAACTTTGCAGTTTATGCCACAAATGCATTAATATAAAATACACGTTTCTCTACTGTGTAATTACTGACACTGTTATCATTGTATTTATTTTCTGTTTACTGTGCTGTCTGATTATTTAAATGCAAATGCAAAATGTACACCTACTCATCATCAATTCCAAATTTATTTGCAATTACTACTACTATATTTAGGTCTTATCTTTGTGTATGTAAAGTATTGAATTCTACACTTACCTATACGAAGAAATGCATGTACTTGAATATTAGTGTTATTATTATACATATGGCTAGTATAATAAAAACGATTTGCTTTCTATAATAATTTGCCAATAAATGCATCAAAGCTCAGTAAACACTTGCTCACTCATTCTTTAGTCAGTTACACACACACACGAATTGTACAGAGAACATTTCACTTGCCATTTTATTTTAACGTGATAGTCGTGTGCAAGTTTGACTGTAATCTGTAATGAGAATAATAATAAGCAAATGTATTGTATTCTAAGTTGATGATGATGAAAAGAGTGTTGTGTGTGGGTAAGGTAAGGTATATAATAGCACAAGTAGTAATGTATACATAGCGAGTTGATTTGACTAACTACTTATCAAGGAGCTACTGAGTGCTACTACAGACACAACTACTTAACATAATTCTATTCTGAAATGGATTTTTATATTATTTTCTGCTATAAAATTTAAGACATTTAATCATTATTTTATGCCTTGCTACTTGATTTGCTAACCTACCCTGATCTAAATAAATAAAATACAATTCCACGTAGCTAAGGTCTGGTTTCTGCTTTGTATGTCGCTTTTGAGACAGCTAACAGACAGACGGAGTTGTATGCTATTGTATACAAGGTATGCATGAAACTGCGCAATGTTAGTTAATGTTGATTGATTGATGTTAGAGCGTTTTATAGATCTGGTCAGAGAACTCATAATCAAAATGACATGAGCATCCTCGAATTCAATGTCGACCTGCATCTACGACTACTATCATACACTACTAGTTACTACTACATCAACAACAAGACTTTTACTATAATGTAGTGTAAATAGATATTTCTCTAATAAATTCATGAATCCCTGTCTCACTGAACTATTTTTTAACCATGCAATTGGCACAGCTTCGTGAGATTCTCGTTTGCCACAGAAGAATAGGTCTAGACAATTCAATGCAATAATTAGAAATACTAAATAATTTACTATTGCAAATTATGCTTAGTAAAATACTTAATTTAAATTAGTAGGATAATTAATTATTGCCGTTAATTCTACTGATGCATTGCATGTGCAAGTCCCATTTATACTTAAAAGAACATTAAGATTAATATGTAAGTAATTGTTGTAAAATAATTAATCAGATAATATTATAGGCAATGATAAAAATAAATGAATAAGAAATTGAAGGTTTTGTAAAACTGAGAGTAATTTCAACAAATAGTCTTTAATGAAAAATTCCTTGAAGATTACTTTTGTGTTGTGTGTAGTGTGTATGTGTAATATTTGGAACGAGAGTATTTAATTACAGAATAAATAAGATGGTAGTGTGTAGATATATCGTGTTGTATCTGTATATGTATGTACTACATCATTAATAACATAAAAATAAAACATGTACATAGTATGATGAATACTCTGTGAGAACAATTCCAGAACCAGTTTCAGTTTCACTGTGTTTCACCAACCCCGAAACCGTTACTACTATATAAATAATGTATTTTCTAGTACATAAAAAACAATCGGGTACTTTTTCTTTTCCTTGACATGACATGAAGGTACAAATAAATATATCTAAGTAATAAATGTATATAGCAGGTACTTATTTAGTATTTTGCATATATCATTATTACACATAGAGTAATGCGGGACAACAGTAATAAGTAGCAAGTACTAGCATTTAGCAGTAGTAGGTAGAGTATAAATAGTAGTATGTAGTAAATTGTAAAGTCAAGGTCAAAGACATAATATCTAAAATAAAAAGGTACAACTGTATAATATTGTGTTTTTGTATGCATTTGTGTATGTATGTACGTACCTTTGAGTAATGCGGTAATGTGGCATAACATTTTTGAGTAAAAAATGAGTACTACTACACAAGCTGTAAAAAAGCTACATACAAAAACTGGGATAACTATATTATATAATAATTTTTAGTTGGTGTTTTTGGAAATTGTTTTTGCATGCATGTATGTATGTAATAAATTCAGAACTGTCAAGATGGTTGTGTGTGTAGTTCTAGTTCTAAACATATTTATACGCAAAAACTAAAATTGTTTTTGATTACCATCCGGAACCAGCGTAAGAATGGGAAACGGTAGAAGCTCCTTGTTTATAACCATAGGAGAAAGTCAGAGGATTTTGTTTTCCGCCACCAATGGCTACTGGAGCTGGACCCACTAAAGTTGGACCGGCGAAGTTAGCTGCAACAACGGAACTCGTGGGGGCTGACAAAACTTGTTTAACGGCAACGGCTGGAGCACCGTATTGCACAACTGGGGCTGGTGCAGGAGCATAGGCAATTCGTGGTGGTGGACCGTAAACTGGTGGAGGTGCAGCAACAAACGTTTGCTTAACTACTGGAACTGGGGCAGGAGCAACCTGTGTATAGTATCCATTATAATACTTTGTTGTAGAGCAGCAGTAGCAGTAGTGGAATAAATACATTTTCAAATATTAATCTCATCATTCCATCTCAATTATGCCAAATATCGTGCAAAATTATGCACACCTAATATTTAGTATATTATACTCAATATCACTTTTAAGCAAAATTAAGAAAACTACAGATACCTACCTAAGTAGTTCTTTTACACAAAATAAGTCATGACTAGTAATGTTATTAAAAAAAGCTATTAAAAATCAGCAAAAAGTTGTAACGGTATAAAAAATTCTATTAAAAAAAGTAAAAACTATTAATTTGATAAAAAAGCTACTGTTCAAAAATGCAAAAACTAGTAAATTAAAAAAAAACTATTCAAAAATATGCAAAATCTAATACTTGTATGCAAAAATGAAGTCGAAAATCTTAAATGTAAGTTGTTAAACTACAAATAAATGCCAAAATGGTAAATAGTAAATATGCAGCAATAGGCACAATACCTATAACACAATGCAAAAATTTCATTCCACACACAAAAGCAATAAACTGATGGAAAATTAATCAAAATGATTTTAAACTAGGTTGAAAATGGAAAACGTGTTTAAAAGAGAAACGGTTATAAAAAAAGATTATCTTACTGCAATTTTAGCTGGAGCAGCATATTGAACTTGAGGAGGAGCATATTGAACTTGAGGGGCATATTGAACCTGAGGAGCATATTGAACCTGAGGAGCATAGGCCACTTGAGGAGCATAAGCTACTTGCTGTTTAATAACCGGAACAGGAGCAGGAGCGTATTGGACTTGAGGAGCATAAGCCACAGGGGCTGGGGCAGCAATAACTTGTTTCTGAATAGCTGGGGCGACAGCAATAAGTCCTTTGTTGAATTTTCGGGACGAGGTTACTTGAAATCCAGGAGTGCCGTAGGAAAGGCCATAGTGGTCGGCAGAACCAGAGTAAGTCGAGTAGCCAATGGCATTGGCGTAAGGAGAAACATATTTAACTGTAGGTGCGGGTGGAGCAGCCACGGCCTAAAAACAAAACCAGTCATGTTTACATGCTGTCTCTCTAATTGCAACTCATGTTAATTGCAAATTACATTTGCATCCATTTAAAAGTCCTAGTCTTCCACGTGTAAAAGAATATTAACAACTAATTGTACACTAAGCATTAATGTATTAGCGCAATGCAAGGAGAAAAGAAATGAACTCAACCTAAGTGTCATGAATTTTGTAAATGTTTATAATAGATACTACGTATATGGTAATGAATATTTTTTATGTCGATGATTCAAGTAAAATATTTTAAGGGTAAGGTATGCTTTTAATTTTTGATTGAGGTTTGGTATTCTGTGGAAGTGAAAAAGTATAGTCTTCACTTCACTTACAAACTGGACTTGTTGTGGAGCATAGCTGTAATAGTTGGCCTAATAAACAACATGCATGTATAGGTATTTTGTATAAGTAACAATCCTATGCTGTTAGTATGTACAGCAATATGCAAAATACGATGCACATGAGAGTATTTCCTTGATTTGCAATGAAACTGGAATTTTTAACCCTGAAATGGTAAAAGAGTGAAAGAGAACTTACAACTGGAGCGGCTACAGCCACTGGAGCTGGAAGAGGAGCAACAACACGAATGGGTTGTGGAGCTGGAGCAAAAGAAACCAATTTCTTCACTGGAACAGAGGCCAATGGAGGTGGTGGCAAATAAGCTGGAGGTCTACATAAATTTACAAAATATTTTCCTTATGAATTGTACTAACTAACGCTTATTTGCTCATATTTTTCATTCAACAAGCTTTGTGTGAATTGGAATGAATTACCCATAATCCCGAACGGGTTCTCTGATCACGGGTTTGATGGCATCGGGGTAGACTGCAGCATTAAGATCCGTGACGGTGTTAATGGGAGCGACAGCATAAGAATCTTGAGCGACAGCAATGGTTGGAACTGGCACAGGTTTGGACAAAACAACTTGAGAAGGTATAGCCAAAGTTTTGACGGGTTGAGCAATAGCTACAGGGGCTTTGACAACAACAGGCTGTTGTTGGACTACAACTGGAGCGGGTGGCAAATAGGCTGGAGCATAATTCTGGAAGATTTGAGCTGATGGAGCGGCTACGTATTTTGCAGGTGCAGCTACAGCAACTTTAACTGGAGCAGCAACAGCCACGGGTTGGGGCAAAGCGGGAACTACTCCGGTCTTTTGCACAATTTGGATACGTTGGTCAAGAACAGAAGCTGGACCAATTCCTTTAGCACTTCCGATAGAGTGATGAAATGCAGCACCCGGGTAAGAGTAAGAAACCTGTGGGTTGAACCCCCATTCGTCAGCTACGTAGGAAACTGTACGAAGAGCACCATTTGGTTCCAATACGCTGAAAATATATTGTCATTAATTTTTATCAGTTTTCTTTGTGTGTACGAATCCTGTCTTGCTGTGTTTTTGACCGTATAAAGATTTTTTATCGTAGTACTATTTGCTATACCTAATGTAAAATCGTAATTCATATTTTTTAGTTTGTTTTGCTTAATCAGAGGAAAATGACTTTACTTTTCCTTTTGAATGGTAAAGAGCACCATACATCAAGAGGATCTTGTGAGGTCAGACAGGAAATTGTTTGAAGAATATGAAAATAATGACAGAAATGTCAGGTGAGGTTTGTTTGGGAATGATGACTTCATTCCCAATAATTTCATGGATGTTAAACTGTGTAAGGTACACACGTGGCGTTTCCGTGAAAGAAAATACAAAAGCACATGAGGGAACAGGAAGCATTATTTGTAAATAAGCTGTAGTATGAGTACATGCAGCCCTAACTGCTAATGAAAGTAAGCTTCACTAAGAGCTTGGTTTAGTTTTAAACATTTTCCTGATAGATGCAATTAGATTTTGACACAAAAGACCCGAAATAATATGATTTGTAAAATCTTAGAATTTTTAAACATTAGGTACTAACTCTAAATACTAGGCATTTTGTAGACAACAATTTTGTCTGCAACAATTTACATGCAATTGCGGGTTACAAATGTTAAAAAGTAAGGATAAAAGTTTAAAAATACCTAAATACCTAACAAAGGAAAGTATAGACAATAATATTATTTTGCAGTTGTAGTGTACACTGAAACAGTATGTAACTGTTATTACTACAGATATTACGAATTGTAAAGCTATGTATAAATGCTATGCGTATGTATTGTTGCTTATTAATTGCCTATTTGTATTTAGGACGAAATCGGATGAATTAAGAAATGAATATTTTCTCTATTTTTCCTTTCACGACCAATCAATAAAGTGTCTATACGTAGATCTACCGTTTAGTGCATATGAGTGACGACAAATTATGTGTCAAACCTAAACTCAAAGTGAGTAAGCATCATGTGTACACATACCACTAATTACAAAAGAGAACTCAACATTAATCGATTAAAACAATCATTGAAGCGATTTCTTGCTCGTCACAAAGGAAAACAGTTAAATAAGCTCATAGGAGATTTTCTTTTGTGTGAAAATGAAACAGTCAACATACAGACTAGAGAAAACATCAAAAAGATCATTAATTGCAGGTCGGAAACCAATCAACATTGATAGCTCTCTTGTATCCATGTAATATTATGATTATTATTATCAAAGCGTAAACTGATAGCCCAATAAAGCATGTAGGTACATATATATGATACATGCTATGCCACCATAATACAAAGGAACCCTATATTTAATTTTAATTTTGCCCATAACTGATATTAGCATCACCACAATCACCAGCCTTAAATGTATGTGATATGATATGTTATTACTATGTGAGTACATTACATGTACTACAACCTACACATTAAATGCCTTTATACTTTTAAAGCTAATTCTGTAATATTGCGGAGATTAGGCTGTAATTGTCGTATACAAAGACTACAACATAATTTTCGTATGCAAATTGTATAGTGTTTACTGTGTGTAAGGAGTACACACAGGTGAGCTTCACTACCTGACTTGACATCACTTCAAATCACTTGACTTACTAAATTTGCCCGTGGCCTAATGTATTGTTCATATACGTTTAGTCGATGTGGCTATTAAATTTCGTCCGTGTAATTATCTGTCCTCCTAATTTCATGTGTTGTGCTTTCTTTCGCATTAATTCCATACTATCTATCTCAATCACTAAAATCACGAGTAGAGTAAGTACTCATGATTTACAGGTACCTACCTAATGTACCTAATGTACAATCTTTTTAGAATCTGAAGGAAAATTCTTCTTCATGATTTTCACAGAAAATTTTCTAATTCTTAATGGAATCAATTCAAATTCCATCAGCTGCCTCTTTGATAATAAAAATTGTATTTACAGATGAATTTAAAGGCATACGTAGATTAGAAAAAGTATGTAGCCACTACTATACTGACTACCGTGTATGCAATCATCTTAATCAATTTCAGTTTTATTACTACAAACCTATACAACCCTGGTCGAATAACACTATAACACAAAGGCTCGGTTATTAATGTAAGTGTGAGCCCCTGTGCCCTGTTATAATATCATGACAAAAGAAGTGAGTGTGTATCTGTATTATGACATACCATACCACATAATACACTACAAAACATACCTATCTATTTACTATTTTCTACCTGTATACGTTCTATAGACACGTTTGTGTCTCAAGCCCGTCGTTCTAGCTGAAATTACATTAAGAGTGCAATGGAAGGAAGGCAGCTCGACCAACTAAACACTCCGAAGCAGTAAATCATTAATTTCTGATAAAATGTGCCGACTCATGTTTTACCTTAAAATTCTCGCTGCAATTAATACATTAGTTTCTTTGTTGAACGGAGGCAACTCGGCAGGGCATTTTCATTATACTTTAGTAAACATTACACTGCGTATTTATATTATTGTTCATTATTTATCTTCCACTCCAAACACACTAGACACTAACCCTACCTATATACATAGACGAACGGCTTGAAAAATGTAATACACACTGAAAACGATGATCTTTCATGTACTTCTAGTAATACATACATTTAAAGCATGTATATATCTATACATTGTATCTGTATGTTTTATACACGACCATTAATTGTATACAAAAAAGACAGATACATATACCTATATACAAACGTATGTACCTCGACAGTAGGTATTTATATTTATATCTTTTGTACCACACCAGGTAGACCATTCATGTCGTGATACTCGTCTTGTCGAGATGTCTATAGCAATAGCAGAGAATGAACTGCATCTCAAAATCTCAACTGCATCGAACAAGACCACATGTACGTTGTGCCCACACTCAACACTTGAAGGTGCATTGCAGTCAGCAAGTAATAACTAATGGGAATCCACTGCACCAAACAAACGTAGCAAACAAACCAGAGCAGCTTTAGTACAAGTTGTATGTATAAGGATCTATGTACAAGGAATATCTAACAAACTAAACTACATACTATGTAATACACTAAGGACGCAATGTGGTAAAGCTGTAACCTGCAAATTTAATGCAACCTTTCAAGCGTGTAATTGAGAGTGCACTATATATTATGTTATTTGTTTAATGTTTGGATCGTAGATTGTAGCATGTATGACTGTATGTATATTACATTATAAAGTGAAGAGTTAAATTGCAGTACATAAATATTAGTATTAGCCATAAAGACCTTAATGTGAAAATCCCTAATTATTCAAGAATAAAAGGTAATAGAAATTGTGTAAGAATTAATAAATAAGGCAAGTAATAAAGAATGAAAGAGAGAAAAGTTTGCACATCAAATTAAATATTTACTAGAAGGAATCCTTGCGTAAGTCAATTCTTACACTTGCACTCTATACAGATGTGTAGAATATAATCTATCCCTATATATGGCTGGAATTTAAAGCAATACGACATTGATATTCATTTTCCTTTCGATTCGCTACCCACAATGAATGCAACTGCAACAGTCTCACCGTGAAATTCTTAAATTAGTTTCAAATTGGTTGGCTAATTGTGTAAATAATTTCTTTTGTTTTTCTATGTACTTGTATACATAGGTATGTATGTATATCATGATTTGATTGTATATAATCTATGTAAGTGTTTTAATTTAAATTTTAACTTAGTGTGTGTATACTTAAGTGTGTGAGACTAATAAAAATGAGTTTAATTTGAATTACCTGTAGAATCCTTCAGCATACTCTCCTTTTCTAGCTTCAGCCTTCTCCTGAAAATTAGCTTGAGCCGGATCGTCAATTTTCACATGGTATGAATAATTGGGATTGGCTGCAAAGGCCAAATGAGCACTGATAACAATCAACACAAAAACACCCTTCATTTCGAAAAAAGAGTCCAGTTCACAGTAAATCACAACAAGAATTTATTTCTCCAGCTATATATATTTTGTCGCAAGTTCGTAAAGAAAAATCCCACTTGATAAGTTCGATACAGCCAAAAACCAAGACGTAAAAAAGTATTCTCAAACCAAAAGAATTCAAACAAACAAGAATTGTTTGTAAAAAAACTTTGTCTCTGATTGAATTAGTGAAACTGTATTATAATCCTTGTTTTTTATCCTTTCCCTTTCTTCGAGACGTATAAAGTGAGCCGAGAGTGATCTGCAGAGCTGCTCAACTCTTCTCAATGCTGTCGTCTCCAAAGTTGAGTAAAATTTGCCAAGGTGTGTCTCCCTTCATCCTTATTTATATGAGCTGGTTTACTTTTCAATGCTCTCTCATACTCCACACTACACACATGTCGACGTAAATAAGAAGTAGCTAAAACTTATATAATCATAATCATCCCTTATATACAAAATAAAATACATTATCATATTATGCACATAAGGTAGTTGTACACACACTACACTAATTCTCTAGCAAATTCGTATAAATATGATACGTAAAGAGAGACATTCCCTCAAGTATATAGAAACATCGAAAAGCATCGACAAATCCTTCACATCATCTCATAACACTTTACATAATGCATCCCTACACATTACACACAGTAACTACATTATAATACACAAACGTACAAACATAGATACACCAAACAGATACATGGAAATCAAATCGAATCATCTCAAAGGGGGAAAAACATTGAACGTTCAATTGAACTATTTGCTTACTCACTTGTATTCTCCTATACACAGATACATCCACAATCTACAATACACATTCAAAACACACACAAACTACCAGCTCGAATGCACTGATATCTTTTTCTGCATTATTCTCACATAGATTATTGTTTTTTCTATACAGTTGTCTCGTGTGTATGTGTACCGCTATATATTCATTACATCCAAACAACAATACCAATATCCCTCCTTTTATGTATTTCGTGTATTGACTCTACTTTTTAACATTGTATAATATTATCTCAATCTACATACGTAAAAACACTCAGGGCAATGCAAGGTAAGAATGAATGGCAAACCGCAACAGAAAGCAAAAAGGCTAAAGGAAAAACCTTATTATGAATCTTGTGCATTCTTTCTGTATAATAAAATAACAAACGTCTTTCCAACTTATTTACGTTTACACTCAAAGCTACAATATACCGTACTGTAGTATGCAACGTGTGTATGCACATAGCGTCAACTTTATGTACAATATGTCAATGTAGCTTAGTAACATTATAATATTACTGTTTTATATGTATGTGTGTAGTTTCCACTACACCAGCAGCTGAACAACAACAACAGTTTGCTCATACTCATAATATTTTAATTGGGTGGAGTCCTTTAGCATATTATACACTCAAAGTTAACTAACAACAACGTAAATGCAACTTAATAATATTACTCAGTAATAAGCTCAAAAGCAAATCAGTTCAGTTTCAGCAGCACTACTGCCAGCATGCACAACCACTACAAAATATCATCTTGTATAACTCTATTAAAATCTACAGCATTACAAAGTGCATAAACTTATACACATACAATCCCTATACATACACAAATCAATGTAATAAAAATATACCTAACTATGTAACACTGTAGCAGAACAATACAGCTGTGTAAATGAGGAATCAAGTCCACTCAGTCAGAAAAATGGCACACGTTCAACATTCCCAGATTTATAGCAGACTACTATTATACTAACTGTAGTGTGCACACAAGAATTGCCTACAGTCTATATACATGTTACATTTACGTTAAATAAATTCAGAGTAAGATTTTTGTAGGTATACAGAGTGTATGTATGTGTGTGTTTGTAAGTCAAGTACCTATACACAAAATACAAACTCATAAATGCCAAATGAAAACGAAACTGATGGGATGCAGCAATGCAACAACTTCTGCAAGCATCAACTACATGTAAACAATTGCTTGCTGTCTCTTTTGCATATTCATACTGTGTTGTGTACTTTGTTTAATGTGTGTGTGTGTATTGGGCTTTGGTTAGTATGCAATAATTTTACATTGGATTATCTCATCTCACACTATGTGTTGTTAATGTAACGAGAAGTTTGGATAAAATGTAACAAACTGAATAGTACAAACTGAATAGTAGTAGCAAAGATGTGAATCACCTGCTTGATTTTTGCTAGTGTAGAGTGTAGAGATCTATGTAAAATGCTTTTTGTGTATGTATGTGTGTTCATTGTAATCTCGTGTAATTCTCACTTATCATTTTAGATGCATATAATATATTGCAGTTGACTCGATTACATTTTAAATGTGTCTCGTTCAACTGAACTCATCTGTGTGTGTGCATGTCGTGTTAAAGTTGACTTATATTGTAGTGTATTATATAACACATGTGTGTAATGTAGTAATGTGATGATATAATCGACTTAAGTAGATTACTTCGTTTTTCTTGCATAGAGAATTAATTTATTAGGCGGGCCACATGCATCATAGGTAGGCATCTGTATACGTGTACCTACTAATAATGTAACTAACTAACGAACTAACGATGTAATAGTGTAGTGTGTTGCTAATGTAATATTTGTACTACTTGTATTGTATTGTATGTATGCATATTTTACTAATATGAAGTAAGTTTGTTGGATTATATTGTATCAAATAAAATGTGAAGTACAATAATTATTATTGCTTTGTTGCGTTCTTTCTTTCTTTGGACAGGTGCATCACTAAGATTTTTTGCTTCGTGGGGTTCTTGGAGTACATTATATCCAGAAACTACGTGTGGTATACTTACTTTGAGTGTTAATAGCTCTAAGAATTTAATTACTATGTGACAATTGAGAACAAACATTTTTCCACATGCAATTTCGTTCAGTCAGCTTGGAATTTGCTTTACGCATGAGGTTCAATGAAATTTTTTATGGATTAATGACACACACATACATATACAAGAGCATTAAAGTTGCTGAATAAAATTCGTGTACAAATTAATGTTTGTTTCGGTTTCCATTGTTGAATCTACACAAGATTAATTGTGCTTTGTTAGCTATTCATTTTGTTGTACGTTTATGTGTGCAGTATTTCAAATGGCTGTGCTTTAATTGTAAAATGAGAAAATCTTGATCACCTAGACAAGTCTATAGATTGATAGGCATACCTGGTGGTTCAATCTTAAGGGAATCAAATTATTTATAGGTATAATCTAATTTACACGCGGTACAAATCATTTCAGATAACATACAGTACACCTCAGCTTTTATTGGTTTAAGCATTCCAATTGTAAGGTTTTGCAATGTTGCGTGCAAAAAACAATTAGTTCTAGGTAATAATAATAATGTAAGTTGGAAAATTAAATATTGAGAAAAATGGTTGCATCAAATCAAGGCAATCTCTAATTCCTCTATCGAATTAATTGCTTGTTAAATTTTTGCATTTTTATAGTTGTAATCTTACTACATGCTAACAATTAATTAATCGAATTTTGTGAAAATAAAAGTTTTGTTTTCAAAGATGAAAATGATTACAAAAGGGTTCCTTTCATTTAATTTGCAGATTTTATACTTGAGAATGATTTGGGATATTGAAATTAGATTGCAAATTATACTTGCTGTTAAGGTTTTAGAAATATAATATTGTACTCCTGGCTATTTAATTGGCTACCTTTATAACAACATCCGTTTTGTATCCTTCAATTTAGTTTTAAGGCATCAATAAAAATAGAACCTATAATTAATAGTATTAGAGTTTATGAACGAAATTAATGCTTCTAGGGCAGTGTGACTTTGAATTTGAAGGGATATAAAAAATGCAGTGTAATGCTAATAATAATGAAATAATTTTCGTAAAAACAATTTTTTATCTTTAACACTTTTATATCCAAATCAACTGAAATGCATACAAGTTTAATTTTTTTTTCTTAATCATTTATTGCCGATATTAGCTAGGTATATTACATTAACCCACAAAGAGCAAATTCATTCTTTAATTAATATTGAATTAATTGAAATGATAATTCTGTATTCCTATTTTTCAGTTCTAAATCACGAAGGTGGTAGTAAGTGCGACAATAATAGAGATAGTCATTACACAAGGGATGAAATGTAAAAGATTTTTATTTTTCCTTGACAGACAATGATAATTTCCCCCAGATCCACTTTCCTTGTCTCCAAATATAGATATACGATTGGGTGGTGAGCAATAGACAAAATCTGAATCCAATCCTGTGGTGTAAGAACATCTGCTAGGGGGTTCACACGCTAGCCAATAATCATCATGGAACTGCGAATTGCAGATACCCATGTGTGGAACCATACATTCGTCATGTTGTTTGTTATATATCAACCACACTGTTCCTGGTTTAATACCAGGTCTACGATCCTAGTATCAATCAAACAAAATCAACGAAAATAATAAATGAATAGTTTTCAAGATCATTACAAATGTAGTAGTGTGATTTTCATTGCAACCAGGCTGCATGGGGAAATGAGGAAAAAGTTTGAGCAACTTCACTTTATTTCCTCATTTTTCAAAAAAAAACTTTCCCATTTCCACCAAAAAATGTAATATTTAAAAAAAATCTCCCCTTTGTTCCGCCCTTCCCTGAAGGGGTGGCCTGGAAAATGTCTTACGCGTTGCCCAACCAGGTTTCAAGGGACATCGGGAAAAATTAGGCTCATTTTGGGGAAGTGGGAAAGTTAGTGTTGTTAGAATTGTTTTTTGCGTTTCATTCTAGATGATTTTTAGTTTTAAAACCTACTTCTTGGCATTGACACACATTCCGTGAAGAATTCGTTGGGCTCGGTCGACATTCCATGAATCGTCTGTCTTGCGGCTCATGACAAGGATCTTTAATAAAGACAGATGATTCGTTAGCCATTCTTTCAGGTTTATTCAATTTGGCGAATACTTTTTTGCCAATTTTTTCTGCACTTCGGTACGTTTCTTCATCAACAGATGTAAAGTTCCTTTTAACTCTAGTAGAATAGAAATAGATTTCTCGGCGGACATATGTAATCGTTTTAACTAAATACCAAGTTGTAGATTCGACACAAAGGTCCCCCATCTCATGTCTGCAATGGCGCTTTTTGATTTTCTTTGTGTCTGTTTTCCGCGGGGGCAGAATATAAGTTGTATTTGTCAAAAGGTATACACCGAAAACCTTTGTATCTACGGTTCCATTCTGGATATAAACATCTTGCCACTCTTCTGTGACATAGCCATGTTCTTTGAACGCTTTTTCCACATTAAAACTCAATATTTCACAATCTTCGTTCATTTTTGGAGGGGATGGCATGTTATAATTTGAGAATGTTTCATCGTAGTCATCTACATCTTCATTTTTCTTGGCTGCTTTATGGTGTTGTACTACTTTTGCCAGCATAGTCATTCTTCTGCTAATAATCTCGTTATCCTCTTCGTCAATGAAGTCTGTATCTAAATCGTCACTATACACGGGTATGCCTTGGAACCACACACACAAGACTACAGCCAATAAATAGAATAACTTTTTCATTGTTTAGTAGGAGATTCTTTACCTGGATGACACAAAAATTGACAAACTGAAATGGATGCTCCAACTATAAAATTATTTTGTAAGTTATTTTTGTAAATTCAAAATTTTTTTCTCAAAGAGCAAATTGTCCAGCAAGAAGATTTTTTATTTAGGAATAACCGTCACAAATACTATGTGATTCGGATTTCCAAAAAGAAATATGACCCGACACATTACATGATTCATCGAATGTAAACAAAGCATGAAATCAATTTCATGGTAACTAATCTTTATCTTCAAAAGCAGCATTTTCTCCGAACATTTATAATGACAAGAGTTTACCATGTTATCGATTTCATGACTGATTTCATTTCAATTTCATTTCTTTCATTTTAACCAATGCAGGCATATATTTGATAAAATTAATCGCGTACTTCACAACCTTACTAATTTCGTAGCGTCAATAATGTTTGCGTTTCTACATAGCATGATCATTATCATTACCAATATGTAGTACAGTACAGTCATAAGTTACAAGTAATTTTTTTTAAAATCCGTATCGACATAAGTAACGGAGGAACACATGAGACTATTTATACATGGAAATAAATAGAAACTAAAAAAACTGTTGAGAGAAAGGTAGTTGGGAATAATGACTGCACTGACACTGACATGACACAAGTTTTGCATACACACATGAAGGCAAGTGCACGTAGCAAGATAATTTATAGATAGTTATTATTTGTATACATACTGGGAATGAATACTCTCTTTACTCAAGTCACATAGTCAACCCCATCATCTGCACATTATATACAGATACTTTTAACTTTAACTCAACATTTATTATTGGTGCACTCTTCCACACATTCACAGGGCTATAAAAATTACAGTGTACTATTTAATCGTATAGCTAATACTTTCAATATAATAAAATAAGGCAAGTGCATATATAATACAAGGCTGTGTTTAGAAGGGGGAAAAAAGGGACAATTGCCCCTCCGAAATAGGAAAAAAAGGTTATAAAAAATCGCATTTTTTTGCGCTAAGCGCGAATTTGACGCATTTTAGACGGATTTCGGCTTAAAATAGCTCAAAATTTACGCGATAAGCGTGATAACAGACACTGTTGTGCGTCATGTTGGTATTTTGCCCCGTCCGAGATGGAATACTAAATACGGCCTTGATAATACTAGTATAATAATCTCATGATATGCATGATGCATGCCTTCAACTTATATTACATCAACATTTTATGCAGATCTATCTACGAGGATCGAGACTACAGTGTCGCGTCGTCAAGTTGACGTTAGCTAATTGTAATTAGCTCATTTAGTACGTCAAAACATTCAATGTTCCCATTCAGTCAGTTGTTAATCAATGCAGGTATCATTTTTATTTTTTATCGGACATTTCAATCTCGTCGTGTGTATGCACTTAAGTGTGTGTGTAATACGTGTGTGTTTATGTGTACTGTATTTATATAGACTAAATGCTAATCTTTAATCTACATCTGTAGGATATTATTGTGTGTGTACGTAATATATTATATCTGTATGTACATTACATACCTACTCGTCAGCAATTGCAGCATAGAAGATTTTCTTGTAATTGTATCTTGTTCTTATGCATCCGCTACACTTGGACCCATTTGAATTAACAGTTATTGTTACGAGGTCTCCTTAATAGCTGTCTACATGGTTCCTTATGCATAAATGTCTTGTACCATGTCTCTCGAGACTCCTTTAGCTACATATTCCACTCAACTGGAAATACGAACAAAGCTGTAGTGGAAATATTATGTATTTGTAAACACTAAACACTTGTGTAATGTAAACTTGATTGTTAATGTAGAATATACTATTACGGTACACAATACACAACCTATATACACAAATGCAATTTTAACACAGCAATAAACATGAAAACACATCAAATGCATTACAATTCAAATTAACAGCTCAATCCAACCAATACGAATTTCTTTTTCATTTTCATTTTCTGTTATTTTTTGCAAAAATCAGACATTTCAAACTATTTACTAATCTATGTACCTAGGTGTAGGTATTTAGGTTTCAGTATTTTTGGAGTCATAATGGCTACCATAAATGTATGGCAAATATCATAATTCATAATAATAAATTATTTCTCTCGCTTAGATTAAAAAATCTGTAGTACAAATCTTTAATAACAGTAATAAGACATAAGCCTCGGCTTAAATCACAGAAATTGTCAAGTTATAACCTGACAATAATGATATTGGATATATTTATGGAGCCTTGGATTTATTTCGAGCAGTAAGAAAGAAAGAATTGTAATTGATGGATATTTGCACAATAATTCGCTCTACATCATGAGTGCTTCTTCCTAATGCGTTTAGTAAGACTAATATATTGAGCTAAATGAATTTGTAATGTGATGAATGTGTGATGGAGGTATGCAATAGTGGAAAGACATCGAACATGCATAGAATGAGAAACCACACGGATGTATGAATTGATTCGACAAATGTTTTGACTCGTGTACACGATTGGAAACATGGTGCATGGCAGTTTATAAAGTGGAGACACAGCTTGCATTGCAATATCCCATCGTCTAATCGACTGATCAGCTTGTAATTAGAAGCAAATGACGATAATGTAATCTATTCTGGTTTGTTTTATTTTTTATAATATTATTATTATGTATATCACTTTTCTATTGCTGTCTCTCGTGTGTCTCTGTCTCTAGGTCCTAATAGGTATTCACTTCAGGCTCTTGATCCTTCAATCTTAAACGTCTGACACCAAACCATTTAGTTTGGTCAATCAACACACAAAATCATTGCTTTAGTAATACAGTAGCCGTTGTAAATACTAAAAACTATTATGAACACTACATAGGCATACTTCAACACAACTCGCACACTGAGAATATATATACCTCCATAGTCTAACCAAAGTAATTATTTCATAGATTGTTGCTAGATAGATCTATACAAAGATTTTGCCTTATACGAATCACCCATACAGTAATAAATTGAATTCAGGCATTTGAAATCCACATTATTACTTGCTTGCATAAAATAAAACATACACTAATGTCTTGTTCGTTCGTTTCCTTGCATCTATACTTTATGACACACCTGTCAATAGTGAATAAATACAATTACTCTTCAACAGTAGCACTTAGGAACGTGTCGATGCGATTCCTTATTAGCTTTTCTGTCAATTCATCAATATTCTTTCAATCTGACACACATAAACCATTATTTCTCCTATATACTTTTTACAGTGCAAACAAACCCATTTTCTATTCTATACCTCCATCTCAATCCCACATGCATTCAGACACAATACAAATAAGAACACCAAAACTCAACCATGCTACTGTATATTGTGTATGTAATGTACATAGGTATGTATACGCACTTAATAAGGTAATGCTAATAAATATTAAATACACAATACAGTACGTCCACAGTAAAATAAAGTCAAAATAATTTCCCTATAATATAAATAGTCTTGTCAACAAAAAAAACTAACCTACGCTACGTGATTATTATCTGAGTTACAGTGTCTTTTATTTCTACTAGGTATGTAGCTGTAAAAAAATCAGCACACAGGACACACACACTCATGAATAAACGACAATCCTACCCACAATGTAATTACACACTTTATATTAGTCTATTATACGCATAGTTCTACAATTCTAGTAGTACGATGCGACAAACTGCTCCCCATTACAATTACAAATACTCTTTGCATTAAATGTGTCTGTAATGGTAGCAGTTTGCGTTTGAAGGCAATGTTAATTAATGCTGATTGTGTGTCCATGTATATACCTACAGACTACAGATGGTGATATCTGTGCTACGTTTGTAAATCTACATAAATAAATTACTTGTGCCTTCTTCTACATTGTTGCTGTGTACATTTGTTTGTATTTGTGCTTAGGTATGGAAGTAAATGAAAATCTAGTGATAATGTCACTTAAGTCGAGTAAAGTTTTGTTTCACACATATCTCATCACAGCTCACTTCTTGTTTTTGCAAGCCATTAGCATTACTTAAAGCTACTTAGTAGCTTTTCATTTAGACTCATTCTCTCGTCCACAATAGCCGAACTAATTCAAAAGCAAAAAATCTAGCAAACTACTACTACAACCGACAATCTTCACTACACTTGGTCTACATACTCAATTACTAACTACCATGCACTACCTGCGACCAATAATAAATTATATAACAATCTGCTATGTACTTACACTGCATTATAATGCAATTTCTACTACAGGTATCTGCTAGTTGTAATGTAAGTACCAGGTATTTCATTTTAATAGCCATTTACAGAATCACCATGCATTTTACTATTATTGCATGTAACTACGTAAAGGAATCGCTACGTACAGATAGTACGTACAAAAAAGAGTCCTATAAACTTTAATGTGTATCTAGGTACTACTTGAAGTATGTACATAGAATGCAACAATGTGGACATGACACCTTCCTAATATTACTACCTACCTATGTATAAGGAAATATTTAGTGTAAGTTTAGTTGGGTTGTTGTTTTGCATAAATTTTCTTGTGAACACACCTAATATCTGTAGTGTACTCCTGCTATAGGAATAATGACAGCAACCTGGTCAGTCTTGTAATTGTTATGATACTTATGTATAAAGTATACATACCACGAGAGCAGAATCTGCTTTATAATGTGAATGAGTGTGTAAATGTTGGTATTGCATAGTTCGTGTAGTGGTGGTAATAATAATCTGGTGGAAAAACGCTCTAGATGCATATAATATGTACGTTGACTTTGTACACACCTTCTCGGCACTACCTACCTACTACCTATGTAGTAGTTAGTTGTAATATAATCTGTAGGTACTCACAAATTCACATGTTAAGTAAAGTACATGTTGGTACCTATGTAATTTACATTATGTATCCTATACTTATAACATGTTGATACACAAGATCATTTGTAGCTTGTTCCTTGACTCATTATTCTTAAAATTGTAAATTAAACTGAACAGATTATGTTTTAGGTGATTGGTTGGTTTGGTGGTGATGTAATTTAATGGGATGTGTTGCCATTTGTATATCATATTCCTTTAAAATATCAGCATTATTATAAGTAATTATACTTGTACCTAATACCTCCATTATACATACATTCAATTGCCTCCATTAATTCTTCAGCTTTGCATGAAATGTCTGTACTTGTCAATATCAAATACTTCTTTTCCATTTCTTCATTGTGTTTCTTTGGCCCAAGGGTCGCCACAAAGATCAAACGCCAGTATTTGGGTTTAACGTGATGCGATGATCAGATTAGTGAGCCACATTGAATTCAATGCAACTTTACTTGTTTCCGTTTGTAGTGTACCTACTTAAAAAGATAAATTATGTGAAGCAAAAAATCAAAATAAAACAATTAAGAATGCTTTCGGATTGGCATTTCAGCTACCAACTCCCTATGAACTCCCGAGGGAATGTTTTTCGAATTCCCGAAGGAGACAGCAAAATCAGGAGAGAGTCTGCCTTTTTTAAGTAAACTCCTCAAAAGTCAAATCAAAACCTCAGGTCGAGTTCCTCAGTGACCAATTCGAAAATTTTCCTTACAGTTGGTATATTCTAATCAAAATCGTGTATGTGTTATTATTGCCTTAGCCTTGCCAATGCATACACGTGGTAGGAACTTAACTTGAGCCAGTTTTAATATCAACATTGTAAAATTGTAATTACGATTATTTTTCTGTTGTTTGTATGTCATGTGCCTACTTATGTACCTACAGTCATAATGAACTTGTATACCTAAAGGGTTGTGTTAACTTTAGCATTGCTAATTTTTAGCATATTGCGTGCGAAAAAATTAGCAATTGAGAAAAAGGGTTCAGAATCAAGGTAATGAATGTCTATATCAAATTAGTGGGTTGTTATACAAATTTTACCTTGTTAGTAATCTAATTTTGTGAAAATAATAAGTTTGTATTGAGAGATGATAATGATTGCCGAAGGCTTCCATTCAATTTACAGATCATCTGATAGTAATATTATAATTTAGGGCATAATGTGACTTAAATTATGTATTGGGTGTACTATTATTTACATAGAAAAAATATTTCCAGCTAATTGCATCCTCAATCAAATCCTTTTTCCATCCTTCATATCATTTTTACAGCAAAGATATTTTTAGTAGGTATTCGAGGGCAGTATGGCTTTGAGATGTTAAAAGATTTTATGTATTGAAATACAAATAAATTGCAATGTATAATAAAATTATCAATTAAATATTGTACTGTTGAATTGATTAAATGCTAAAAAAGATGAGATATGCCATTTACCACTGCCCAATTCATCATAATCATAAGGTGGGGTAATATTTACTTCTTTTGCTCGTACATTTATGCAAGGCCATCATAATAATATAGTCATGGACATAAAATAATACAGTCTAATTGGACATTGTGGGGAAACAAATTAAAGATTGGGTTTTAAATGCAGTTTATTGTATACTAATTAAATATCAAGGAGTTTTCACACATTTTTGAATGAAAATCAATTATTAAAAATTAATGATACTTTGCCAATCACATTAGATTTCATCTCACTTCACTTCATCATCTTACTCACATATTTGAATCAAAATCAATTATTAAAAATTAATGTTACTTTGCCGTTCACGTATAAGATCTCATCATTTCAGTTCATATCTTACATACTATCACTTATTTGTACTGGGATTTGATTTATTGGTGCTGTTGAATGAGAGGCGAAAATTTTTCAATTTTACTTGGCTCCTGCTTTGGACTTCTTCCCACGCTGTTTCTGGGCGTTTGATGAGGAGGGCTTGGATTTCCTACGCTTTTTCTCAGCCGAGGACGGTGTCTTTGACTTCTTACGCTTTTTCTCAGCAGAGGACCCGGAGCGGCGACGTCTCTGCGAGGAAGTTGAGGAGGGCTTGGACTTTCTACGCTTTTTCTCAGCGGAGGACCCAGAGCGGCGACGTCTCTGCGAGGAAGTTGAGGAGGGCTTGGACTTCCTACGCTTTTTCTCAGCCGAGGACGCCGACCTTGACTGTTTTCCATTCTGTTTCTGAGCCGAGGACG
>JAQFYB010001655.1:0-30734 GCA_034694085.1 Pogonognathellus longicornis
ATGGACCAGAATGCACTTTGTTTTATTAAGAAATCTCGGGAGGGAAACAACAGCATGGGATTCGATTAACTATGTTTGGTTGTGAGCATTAAGTAAGAAACAACGAATTAATATCTGTACCAAAGATAAGGTCACACCATTTATTTCACACAAAGTGCATAATAAAGATCATGGCAGAGGCATGAGAAAATGTGTGCGTGTACAGCAAATGGTTTAATTAGAAAAATGGAATATGCTGCACTATATACTCAAGGGTTTTACTTGAACTTTTCCATACCCTTCCGCAACAAAAAATGCAAGCACTCATTCAATATTTTTAAAGTAGCTAGGCAGAAGACCCTACATTTTTCCAGGTTTTGTTTAAAAATGAAGAATATTGAATTCCAACTTCTTTTCTATGCGTAACACTATAAATGAGACATAGTGAAATGACTAAGCAACCTGAAATTTGTTTGACTAACAATTTAACGTATTCATCATCAGATAGACAATTGGTTTCAAGCTCCTGAAATAATATTTTTTAAATTCAATGTTCTATTTGTAGCAATAATTTTTAAAGGCACTTCCTTAGGTAGTCAGAAACATAATACCTACTCAATTAAAAGTAGGTACATCTCTACAGCTTGATTGTACATATTTTTCAAAAGTGGATTCTTAATGTAATATGAACAAGAACGAGCAAATTATTTTTCGGTGTGTTTTATTAGTTAGAATGAAGTTTCATGGAAATGCAAATCCAATTCATGCACTTTACATTATTATTGTGTATTATTTTATTATGATATTAATATGAATACGAGAGGAAGGAGTAGAATAAAACTGACAATGAGCAAGGTGATGGTCGTAACTGAGTTTTCACGTGTAAACTCAAACCGCAGTCAAGTTTACATGACGAAAAAGTTCTAGTATAGGTGTTTGTAGTTCAGTTACTAGCTATGTACGTGTTTGTATTCCAAACTCTGTATTAAGAGCGTACAAAGTAAAAAAGAAAAGAAGCAAGTTAACGTGTGTTGCATTGAAGGCCTAGCGAGACAGACACAGAATTATGATTATTGGATGTGCGTGTGGCTCGCGACTGCTCACTTTTAGGAAAAGCAACACCAGTGCCATGCTAGATTTTTTAGCGTGCATGCTTTCTGGCTAAAGAGGATTTACCTCTTGAGTACAAGACATGTATCATAATATTACTTAACAATCCGCTCTCATGTATGTCTCACAGTTTTTAAAGTCAAGTCCAAGAGCACACACTTCTAGTAGTAGAACCGAGTACCTAGGTGTATGTAAATACCCATAGCTGAACTAACCACACTATTATTGCAATAATTAAAATCCCATAGGTACCAACAACACTATAACACAGAAAACCTTTTTACATTTAAAATGTGCTGCTAAAATTTTCGAGAGAAAAATTCGCATTGTGCAATTAATAGTCCCTGATACATAATAGAATAATAATACCCTCGCACCATATCAAAAACAAAATGCGTTACAAGGAATATTACAAAACGTTTTCACACACTGAAATCTTGAAAAAAAGAAGATGAAAAGAATCAAATTGCTTTTAGCGTTTACACAGTGTGTCTGTGTAATTGTTCCTGTTCAATAAAATTTGCTACGCTACTTATTTATTTCCTCCGAGCCCCACACACACACTACATACTCCAGTTACAGATACTACGTGCGTAGCAATTGAAATATGGACTCAATCCTAAAAAAATCTCTTAAAAATGATACATACCGTATAAAATCATGTTTATAGGATCTATATGGAAAAATAGGTAGTATTTTATTGTTAATGGAGAATAGAAATGATATGGGTAATAAAAATAAAGAGTTCTTCTGCGTGTAATGTTTGAATTTGAAAGGGTGGCTGTAGCTTTGTGTTTGAGTCTCAGGCTCTCGGGTGGGTGAACATGGAGCATCATCATCATCCTGCCTGGCTTGGCCTACCCTGGCAAACTAAGCAAGTAAAGGCTAGCACAATAGAATATTACCGGACAACAGCGTATAAAAACGAAAAGAGTCTGTCTAAAGATATAATAAGTGGAGTATAATAGAAATAGTGTTGGTAGGTGCTGTGTGACTTCTGTCAGTGAGGAGTTCTACATAACAGGGCATGGAAATTGCAATTTTATGCTGGATTTTCATGCCCGTTTCATCTCTTTTGAATTGAGCTGGCTGGTGGCTCGTCTGTTTTGTGGCGGTGGTATGGTGTCTGTACAGTGTGTGGTGGTGGGTAGGTTTGTTGCGTTACTAAGTAAGAATCCTTAATGCTAATGCATCTATCACCACCACCACCAACCTCCTACTCCTACTTACGTATACCACTACCAACACGTATATTTACTTACGTAGTAAATATACTTGTATTATAACTACCAGCCATGTATGTATATAACTGTGCAGTTGCTTTTGCTGTTGCATTTGCTGCTTCTTTCTGCCGACGACCGAGAGACCCGACCAACACTCCTTTCATCTATTTATCTACACTGTGCAGCAACAGGATCACATCGTATCAACGTGGCTTACCAACACACTATAATACGTAATACGTATTCTATCCATGACACAATGCACGAGGCGTGATCTAGCACTATGTATGTGTATAGTACGCAGCAGTGCTAGTGTATTTGTATGGGATACGATATTATGTTGTAATAAAATAGGAAGACATTTATTGATACACTTTACGTATATTTCATAACATCTCTCTATGTTATTTATATAATATTGGACACAAAGTGTGCATTGTAAGGCTACAAGAGATATTTTGGTGGTATTGTTGCGTATTGTGATTGTGAGGGGTATTTACTATATATAATATGCTTTGTTTAGGTATAAGGTTTGAGTAAAGTAAAGGGTTGAGTTAGGTATATGTATATCAAATGAAAAGGAAATCAGTTGAAGTTTGATGATTTCAATCCGATTCACTCTGTGAGAGTGTTATATCTCATTATTCTGAGAGATTACATAATTTCTGGGGTATTGTGTCTTCTAAGTCATCTTCTTATCGTATTTGTAGTCAAGTCACAGCTCACAATGATATTTTAAGCCTTTCACAATCCACTCACACACAACAATGCTTTTGTCAGAATATAGACTTAAAGGAAACGTATATCTGTTTTGCGAATGTTCGTCTGTGTGTGTGAATCAACACACAAATACTCAGCACATACAGATTTTATTAGTTTATTATGCTTAAGTACTATATATTGTATGTTGTATTACAGTTAAAGTAAAATTGAATAAGTAATAATACAGAAGCAATGCCATTACAATGTGTATTTACTATTTACAGTACATGTATGTGGTAGTAAGTTGTGAATGTGATTTTCTGCTTCCTAGTATATATACTGTAAGGCTCTATGGTAGGGATTCTTGTCTGTAGACTACCTCCCGTGTAGACTTAAGCCTCTTTGTAGTAAAATTCTCCGGCAAAAATTGCTTAAATCATCCAATCTACATTTTAAACACACGAGAGATTGATTTTGCCGTGTATTATGAAGTATGTTTATGTAGGTATAAGTATAAATAGGTTTCAGTGTATTAAATAATGGAAGTGAGAAAGAAGGGAGACTTTCATATGGACAGACAGACAACAGTATGAAGATTTTTAGTTCATTTTTGAAGTACATCATACATACAGACTTGTTATGTTGTGGTTAATGTACTGTTGCTCTAGTATACATACACAGCAGCAGCGGAATACGTTTTACTGTGTGTAAAGTGAAGTGTATTAAAGTTCTGGAGAAGCAGCATGGTGTACAAGGCAATAGATTTCTTGATTGATTCCGCAGTCTCATTTCTTCCAATCAATCCGTCTCACAGTTAGACATTTTCTCATTTCAACATCTTTCCTTTGGTTGCCTTCGCACTCCTTTTTACAATGTGTTATTATTTTTATTATTGGTTTAATATAGATACACTTTCAGATACACACGCTATTTTTAACTGTGGATACACAGATCTTGTGGCTAACATTATATTAGGCATAAATATTATAATTATACATAGGTACTCACAGCTAATAATAATATATATTTTGTAATAATACATACATACATGATCATGCAGCTTTGCTCAGTGTTGCACAAGAATGGATTTCTGCGTGTTGAGGATGCTGTTTTTGGCCTGGCTCCTTAAAAATATTGCATTGTTCTAATAATTAAAGGTGAGTTAGGAGCAATTTGAATCTCAGGCCACCCCAAATGCTCATCTCATCCTAGTCACGTTCGGTTCGGCAGTCAAAGTCAACTTCCCTTAACAGGGAGGGCCCGACTCTTCATTGAGCCGTTTATACCAACACTACAGTACAGTAGTAGTACCCATACAAAACAAAAAACTTTTACGTATAGGTACCATTACTCATATAAATACATTGGGCATACTGTACATACATCTCTGCATACTTTGTGTATGTAATATACTCCAGTATAGGATTCTACAGAAGTAGTAGGTACTCTTAAGTTGTCAGTCCTCAAATTTCATCACAAACAAAGGAAATAGGCACGGACCAAAGAGTTCACTTCATAAAGTCAGCCGAAGAAGAAGAAGAAGCAATTACAAAGTATACTGACTTTGTAGATTTTACATTGTATGAGTCTATCTGTATAAATAATACAATATACAGATGCTGAGTAGACCAAGAAGGTTTAGTATGTACATATACATGGTATTTATTTTTAAAAGCATGGTTTAGTGTGTAGTAGGGTAGTTATATAAGTAAAGCAAAGCAAAGCTGATGAGAAAAGTAAATGAGGGGGAGCGGAGAAAGAGAAGGTGTCGGAGGTCCGCCTTGTTGACTGATGGAATGTCAGTCTTCTTAATAATACATTAGATATATCTAAAAGAGAAAACCTAGTAAATAGTGCAGTAGAAATATATACAATGTGCAACAGAGTGTTTTTTAATGAAAAAAAGTACACACCTATGGTTTACAAGTATTTTTTCTTGAGAAATGCTAAAAAAACAATAAAAATTGGTCAATTAATTCCCAAGTCTTTGGAAATGCAGCTAAAAACTACAATAAAGTACACTCACAAAGTGAGCACACGTACAGGCAATATATCATTATTGCATTACATGATTTTTTGTGTTTAGATATACTAATAGTGTACTAATATGGGTTGTGGTTTTATGCATTAGTGTTTACATTATTATTGCACTTGCAGAAAGATAGCAAGTATTTATCTGGAAATGATACATGTAGCATACTGTAGTACAAAGTATGAAAATTGCATGAGATATAATGAGTAGATAGAAATTACTCACATGAAGGAAATTGAATGAAGACGATAATGATAATGACCAGTGAACAAGAAAAGAAACGCGTGTAAACAAAGGCAATACATGGAGTTGGTAGTTCTAATAACAAAATATGTTGGATTTTTATTGTATATTAGTATATATTGCAATAATTACAATAATGGTATATTATGGGAGATCTATCAGAGAGTGGAGAGTGTGCATGTGTTTTTGTATTGCTCTATTATGTGTCTACGAGTGTGGAGATAGATGATAATTTACTTATTGAGATATGAATAGGTAAACGTAACGTGAAATGAATGGAAAGTTGCGATGAGAGTTAAAGTTAGTTGAAATTGTGTGTGCACGAGTGCTCCTCCGTCAGTTCATCACTCACTTCAGATAGCGGAAAACTGTAAACGAGCACAACAACAACAAAACTACCCAAGAAGCTTTTAGTTTTACTTATCTATAAATGATCGCAGCAATTTTATCGTATAAAACACAACATACACACACATAACTATGAGCACAACAACAGTACAGCACATTACTTGCTTAAAGCATGAACACATAATATTATATACTCTCTTATCACCAAACTCATCACACTACTATCAACTATACTACACACAATTTGTTTGTACGTGTATGTATGTAATTATCATTCATTGCCTCTCAGCATTTCACTGCAATTTTCGTCCAAACACACACAGATTTTTCTTTTCCTTACATATACTTTGTGTGCAATGTAATACACAAACATACACAATTCATGTAAAATAGTACTAACAAACAATGTACATGAAAACACATACACCCTAAATGCACTTACATACATTTTATTATTGCTATGTGCCTGTGCAAATCTCTTGTTCTCCGTTACAAACATTAATTTTACAGAATGCATTTTTTTCTTCATATAATTGTGCTCTACCTACTACGTAAGTATTATATGTAAATACAATGTACTGAGGATTACTATTATTATAGACACTTATTTCTGTGTAGCATAGCACACAGTTCATACAGGGACGGATAAAAGGAGCACTTGAGGTTTAATTAGTCGAGTCGAGTGTGTATGGTAGTGTTTAATAACAAAATAGGTATTGTGATTGTGATACAATAATATTTCATGGATAGTTAGAGCTTTGATTTGGTTTCTAAAGGCTGGTTCATAAAAGTATGTGTATAGTGTAGTAAGTATGATCCGAAATTGACAGTGTTCTGATTCGAGATCACTCCAGGTGGTAATGGAGACCCCCCTAGAGGCTGGAGATGTATTCTAGTACTAATGTGACACTGATTAATGACTTACCTCCTGATTTTTACACTCTCACTTACGTGCCTTGGTGTTTGACTTGACTTTATTTCACTTCTTGCTCTGCTCAACTCGTCTTCTTTGCGGCGATGGCTGGTTCTTGGAGTTTTGGCTCAGCCCTGTGAATAATATCCCACATTTATACACACAAATGAATAATATCCTTTATAAGTGTGTATAAGTAATACTACATTCTATATTCTATGTACCTAAGTACCTATACACACTCACACCTATGCACAACTATTGACATTTTTAGTTAAAGATATCACTTGGAAAGAAACACCGTATGATTTACCTTTGTTGTACTTAGTTTTACGATTTTCTTTACATTGAATCCTTTACGATTAATACCACCCATGTTGCATAACATTGACATACCGAGAATATGAACATCCAGTTTATATTATATTTAATGCACAGTGCAAACTGCAAAATGTTATTGTTATACATTAGGGTACCAAGAATTTTATTTCTACTGTACTACTTACAACGGACTCTCTCTTTGCCTTCAGACTGAACACTAACAAAATAGCACCTTAAAAATTGTATTGCCTTTATTAGTATTCTCGATTTTGAGTGTTGCAAAATATTTTGCAATTTAAATGTAAATCTTTACCGAGAAGTACATACTACTAGAAAACAATGACTTAATGAGATTAGTAATGTGATGTTGTGTGAAGGCAAATAAAGATTAACAGTCAGTAAGACAAGCGATAGATTGAAGTTTATTTGAAGATTAGTATACTGCAATATACTAGACAGTGAAAGAGAGAGAGAAAAAGAGAAGGAGACGAGCACGTGCTATCTAATCTTTTCAAAGAGATCCATGAACAAGTCTAAACAATCAGACAGGCAAGTGCACTGTGTGTGATGTGATTTGATATGAACGACAGCCAAGACGAGAAAAGAGACAAGACATTGTGTATTGAAGTGTACAAATGTGCCATGTAAATATAAGACATCTTTGCATGTATATACCTGTGTATAATACACAACATATTTACTGTATACATTGTACATTGATAATAAGTGTCTTCTGTTTAGCAGCTAATTCTCAATTGAATTGAATAGAATTGATAGGAGAGAGCTTTTTGCTATAATTAGTGTATTTATGTCTAGTGTGCTCGTTTTGGTGTAATGTGCTGTGTATAAAATTGCTGGTACTTATAATCATAGGAAATGTCAATGGCATGTTACATTAGTGTTTGTGTTATGGTGGTATGGTAGTTTGGTTGTGTTGTAGAATAAATAGTTAGTAGGTACACTAATAGTAGAGATAGAAATGGTAGGTAAGTAGCTGTTGTTGTAAATAATAATGGGAAGAGTCCAATTCAAGTTGAGAGTTCGTTCAGTTGGTTCAGTCAGCTAATAATACAGGCAAATGAAAATGAATGAATGAAAAGAGCGTAATGGAATTGGAAGAGTGAGAGAGAGAGTCGAGAAAAGAATGACTGCTGTATTGCATTGGCTTGATTATTCCGAATGGATGGACATTGAGGAGGATGGCTTGACTTGGAATGGTAGTGACTAAATAAGTGACTGACACGTAAATAGTTTGCCCCCTGCTACGCAATTTGCATTTTTAATTACCCACAACAAATTGGTATTAACACCCTCTTACATTCATCAACAGTCGTGTTCATGTCTGAGCCAACTATTCCATTTTGCACTCTAAGTCTCTTCACGCTCTTCCTATACACTTTACTTAGTAATAAAGTACCCTTTAAAATACCCTTTATATCTGTAGAGCTAGATCTATTAGATATATTGTATTCTGTTGATTCCATGCAGTCTGCTAATGTTACTGAAGTATGTTAATACATTTTTAAAATGTATTTACATCTTGTACTTGTTCTGGTATGAGATACGCTATGTACAAATGCTATTAGGTAGGTTTTTATGTATTACTAGTGTATAGTTTAATATATGAGTTCTGAGTTGGTTGATTGCTTCGGTTTGTTCACACATTCCTACAGTGAAAGAGAAATTCCAATCGAATCTTTATTTCTCAATACATTCTTTAGCTGTATACTGCGCATATAATGGAAGATACCACCTACATACATATTACTTTTAAAATTAAATATATTATATTTGTAGAAATACTGGTAAGGGCTTAACATGAAAGATGTAGGCTACAGTTAAAACAACATGTGTCACGAACGAATTATTTACTGATGTTGTGTCGTTTGTTCGTGAATATTTTTGAATTGCATTGTCAAGTCAATCATTAACTGACTGACTAGTGCAAGTAAAAGTTGAGATATTGAATTTTACTCTAAATTTATTCATACTACCCAGCAAGCTCATCGTTTCTTCTTCAAATGAAAGATGATAAGATTGATTGTGTCTGAAACAATAATATTATGAAGGTATTTACTATGAAGTAAGATTTCAGCGCAAAGTTTTGTTGACAGATTTCCTTCTAGGCAGAAAGAATTCAGAAGCTCTTTGTACAAGAATACATTTTGGTAGCTTCTAGCTACCTTATATTTTTCAATAGTAAGTAAAAGCGTTGAGAAATGATTCTTGCATCAATGCAACGTGGTATGTCTATAATACACTTAAGAAAGTCGAGTCTGTGAAATCCCTTGTGCCAAATGGCTTGTGGCACTGAAGCACATATTTAAGAGTCTGAGAAAGAAACACCTTTACTAGTAGAATAAGGCAAGTTGCTCTTCTTTTGAAAAGGTAGTAGCTTCCAGTAGTAAAAAGCTTTGCACAAGTAAGCATTTCATGTCACACGCATATTATGCATTAAACATTACCTTAACTAGCATCAAAGAAGATAGAGCTGAGCTATATATTTCCGTTTGAAATATGATGGTGATGTTTGAAATGACTTATGGCTAACCAAACTTCATTCTCACTGAAGAAATCTTAACAATGTACAATCTACTAGTTAAATTGGTGTAGTAGCAACTAACAATGTGTAAATACATATGTAGTTACACAGGGGAAAATGTATCACATTATGTACTTATACGATACACTATATATCCTACACAGCAAATCCCTACAAGTAAATTTTTGCCGGTAGCTATCTGTATTCCAGTTTCAAATACGTACTTAATACTACGCATGATACAATGTAATAATAATATAGACAGATTATAATAAAATAGTGGTTTTGGATGTGGTCTCTGTGTATGTAAAGCAGTATCGAGTGTCTGCTGTCTTTTGCTGTTCACAATCAGAAGCCTGAAATTCTGTTTCAGTAGTTGTAGATTGAACGTTGCGTTTAGCAGAAGTTAAGTTCATTGCTGTGTACAAGTAAAGTGGTAATATGTTGTTGTGGCTAAGCTGCTCCTTGTTGTTTAAAGATAATATGGTGAGGTAAATGGAGGAGTGAGCCCATAGATCATCTTTGTTAAGTTGCATGCATAAATATAAAGTTACACGTACTGATGCTGTTGAGAGTCAACTCTCTGGAGAAAAACTACTCAGGACAGGAGCAGCAGAAATGTTCGGAGTGAGTCTCTGTGTATTAGACTAGAAAATCATATAGCTATGAAATATATAGAATTACTTGATAGATATTCTTGTACATAATATTTGAACACGAATACACGTATGATATGCTAAAGTACGAAAGTACGTAAAGTAAGTGAGCTAGTCAAAGGTTGTAATTACAGTAGAGGCAAAAGTGAGTACAGAGACTGTATTTTGTGGAGTGCTGGAGGATAGGACAGTTTAAAGTTTAACTTCAGTTTGCCGGACGCGCGGAGGCAACCTGAAAGTGTTGTAAGAGTTGTAAAGAACAAGAGACTACTTATCTTGTAACAATTCTCACAACACGTTAGATACAATATGCACTTGAGTCGAGTCAAGTCAGTGGACTTTATAATAATATTAGTTACGTGTACTACCTACTACATTTTTATATATACAGTGTACTGAATATGACTTCCATGCACCAACACAGACACACAATACACGAAATATTACTATTATGAGTATTATACTAAGAGATCGGGATTGGAAATTATTTTTGTGGAAGTTTTTTTTACAATCCTTCTTCTTCCCTGTCTGTCTCTGTCGGTTTGGTGTGTTGTAGTGGAATTACGTAGTGTTTTAAGCTTCCTGAGCTTATTGTTGCGTTTTACAGTCATGCCAATTGTTACAAGTCTATGTACTAGGATAGGATTCCTAATACATTGCTGTAGCTACCCAAGGAGATTTGTAGCAGTAAATGTATTCTACTTATGTAGTTATAAATATGATGGAAAATGTTCTGAACATAATTTCTCAAGTCAACATCACAGATGTTGTATGTATTTGTAAAGTAAAGTAGTAGGAACCTAAAAATTATGGAATTAGTGTATAGGAGTATGTAGGTAGAAAGAAAGAAGACCTTTCCTTTAATTTCTAAGCCTTTACTTTTAAGGCATTGGGGTTTATTGTTAGTCCAGAAGTACATGGGTAGACAAAAGCTTAAAAGCACTGTAATAATATTTGATCCATTATATAATGTATCAAATGTAAGTGGACTAAGTAAGTCAAAGCTAGTAAAAGTAAAATGGACTTTTGTCTTGTGAGTATTAAAACGTCTTCTGGTGCTGGGAGTGTGTGTGTATATGTGGAGGCAATAGGAGTCAATGTTGTTTTGTTGAAAGAGCAGACTGACTGAGGAAGGATGGAGAAATTACACCTGCCTTAACGATTAATATAATAATAGGCTTTTACACACATTTCATTTGGAGCTCTCAGCTAAAAGTCGACCTTTTCATGTTGTGCACATCATCTCCTTAACTCCTGTCCGCTTTTCGACTCATTCTATCACTACATTTTACATCCTTCTCTATACTTTTCGAATTTAAACCCTATAAATACAAACTCTGTCTATTGTTCCGTGTAAACGGGCTATTGTATGTATGAAATACCTTGTTCTCTGAATAATAACACTAAAAAAGATGTATACAGTATACAATACGGAGTACCTATAGCAAATATATTATCTCTTCATGATACATATACCTTAAACAAGATTGTCTTTATTTCTTTTAGGTAAATCGTCCATTAACGATGAAAAAAGAAGGGATACAAACACGGAACAGGAAGCTCTCGTCCAAGTCAAAAAAGAAGAAGGGCTGTCTTTCTATTCCCGATGTTATGAAACCTTTGGACAAAACTGCCTTCGCTTCATTCAACCCGGCCGCTTCCTCAATGTCTCCTTACATGTAAGTTACTACATATATCTACAATCAAAAATCAATTCACAATTAATACTAAATCTCATCCAATAAAATATTCTGTTTTTACGAATTACTAATAATATTCTACTGTTTTAAAAGTCTGTTTCAATTAATTTTATGTCCCATTTTTTTCCACATACTATTGATATGTAGATGACATAATGCAATATTGTCGCCAACATTAAAAAGAATGAATTTTTAGAAACAAGTATTTTTAGTTTTTGATTTGAAAACAGGATTTTGATTATTGATGATTAATTATTTTGATGTAATTGTTTGCGCAGGTATCATAATGGAGGCATGCACCATCACCACGGTGGATCAATGGGAGGCGGTTTTGTTCCTGCAGGGCCACCGATGGGAATGTCGGGAGTCGGTATGGGTATGGGAACTTTAGGATTGTCCGGTCCTGGATCTCTCGGCCTAGGATCTGCTGGATCCCTCGGTCTACCTACACATAATATGACTGTGAGTACAACAAACAATTCTCCTTCATTCATTTATCAATTTCTTTACTAGTTTGATACTTATATTTTTACTACAGCTTTAGCACGTATAAAATGATAATAATAGGATTTCAGTTATAAATTCTTTTATCTCTTGGCTTGTTATGACAGCAAGTGCATGTTATTCACAGCCGCACAATGCACTCTACGGGCTGCAGCCACTCTAAAGTGTTTAGAATGGGCTTATAAGTAGAGAAGAAACATTAATTAATATTCTCGGCACATCCTTTGCCATACTAATTGTTATAAATGTTAAAGAGTCAGCTGAGTGAAAAATTTACGCACGTTTGAACAATCCGTGCGAAATCTTTTCCTCTTGAAATACTCGCACTGACTGCCTAGTACACTCAAACAATGCTATACACATTTTTAGACTTTAAACATCATGGAATTCCCATACAACTATACAAACAACTATTTATTCTTTCATATATATATTTTAAACTTACTTACTCTTACTCACTTGCAAGGTTTGTATTGTTCGAGCCTTGTATGTTCATTTCATACCTATTAGCTATACCTCTAGATTCTAAAACTTGGTACCTACTATTTAGTTGTACGTAGCGTACGTGTGAGTGTAAATCATCCGACTGTAGTGCCACAGCTATATTTCATTCTTACAATAACAGAAAAATATTATATTTATTAAGAATTTCGTTACACGCATTCTACTATGACATAAGGAGCGTAGGCGGTGGTGCTAGTCTTTTACTTTACAATTACAAGTCTTGTAACCTTATTACAATTTATTAAGAAACGATAACTTTTAAAAAGGTTGCACATGACCGTATAAAACGATTGTTTATTATTATTATTATGAATGCAGCTTATTACAGAAGTACCTCCAGACTACCTATACAGACGGGTTTAAATGGGAGATTCGTTTGCGTAGAAACTGATAATTGTGTGTGAGTATTTTTTGCGTAGTAGAATTCTACTATATATACCTACACGCGGAGAATAAGAGAGTGCAACCGTTAATTAATTATTACAACCGCTCCATCTCCGTGTATCTATGAATTTCTGTTTAATCAATTACCCCATCTTATACATAACATCATACTTTGTAAAGTAATACCTAGGCAATCTAAGTGAAATGCAATGTAAGTAGTCGAGGGTAAATAGTAGGTATGCTATATACACCCTCAAAGCGTCTGGCAAAGCATTCTCTGTAATTTGAAATGCAAATTTTTTTTGCCAGGAACCGTTTCATATCCTTAAGTTTAATTGTATCTAGGTACCTACTTATAAATACATAGTAGTTTGAAAGTTTTAAAAAAGTACAGCACTTAATAATTTGGCCGTGGCTGAAAATGGAGTTGATTCTTTTCTTGGTAATTGATATATAGAAAAAGATGTAGCTGGTAGATGAATTCTATCGTAGCCGTAGCGTAGAAAAAAGTACATTATTACACCCTATTATGCTATTCTTTTAATTACTATCGTCGAGTTGGCTTTGATTTCATAATTTATTAGCACATTAGCAGATGAAGATAATTTTTTCCAAAGCACTCCACACAGTGCACACGAGTTTATTATTACAGTGCATTATGCTTCCATTCTATACCTCTATGGTCGGATTAGTAGACGCTGTTAGTTACTTATATACGTGTATCATTGACATGCAATGTGAATGAAAATGGTTCTCCTTAAAAATCTTTGTATGCATCTATAAATTTTTTACTTTTTTGTGTAAACACACAGCAATGTGTTTTACATTACATACTTATAACCTGTAGTAATAAATAACGTCTACTAGAAGTAGGTATATGTAAAAGTGAGTAGTTTAATAATATTAGTGTTTGCTTTATTATGCTTCTGTTATGCTTGTACTACTAGTAGTACTACTTCTTTTATTTGGCTTTACTTTATTCTACTTATTATTATTACTTGAAAAAAAACTTTTGCTTAAGAATTGAAGGTCTCTCTCTTTCTTCTCTTTCATTCTGCAACATTACATACATTTGATTCTAAACTACGAGCTAAGAATATCATCAGAGCGAAACGAATGTTTGAGTTGAGTGGTTTTTGGTTGTGTTCTGCCCATTAGGCTGGATGGAGGACGGAGTACACTTGAACTGGAAAGACAAAAGCCTAAACCTGCCAGCCAGAGTTTGCATTCAACCCTTCAACATTACTACATCATATTACTCACAATTTTACATCAACAACGCAGCACACAAGTCAAAAACAGAGTCAGAGATGGATTATTTCACGAAAAGATGCAAGCAAGCAAAATTCACAACCACCTTCACCAACGCAACACCACCATGGCTTTATTTTACTCAAGAATCGACTCCTCTATATAGCCCTACAGTGTAAAGAAATCTGAAGTACACTACACACAGACTACTACTACTACTAGAGACCACCTTATGGATTTGAAATCGTTTGCTACACCAGAAAAGACACTGAGAATGAGCCAAGGAGTATAGAAGTACGTTATTTGCTGCCTCAGTCTCCATTTCGAACAGAAAACGCAACATCGTCGTCATATCCTTCATCCAAAAATTCAACCCAGCAGCATAGCCGCAGCAGCCAAAGTTTAAGCTACACTACCAACTACAGAAAAGGTGAACTCTCTGCAAAAGTAGCCGCACATGCACACACGTACATACAATACTTACATACATCTATAATAATAACACACAACAAGCTACCTATATATTATTATCATCATCATTGCCATTGCTACTAGTACATACGTAGTACCCACTATATATAAGTCCAGAGTTTGCTAGTAAAACCACATCAGACACACACAAACAACATATTATTTCTGAATCACTGATCTCGAGCCGGAAACGAACGACTATAAAAAACTAGCACAGTCCTACTATTAAGCTAAACATTATAAACTAGAACTCTCCGCTTTTGACCAACCCAAATTAACTCAATCTCACTGAGAATTATAAATGTGAATGAAATCTTATATGTACAAGAAAAACGAATGAAGTAAATGAAACGAAACGTAACGTAATGTTTGTAACGGCGAGTCTTTCATGTAAAATACTACAATACATACATACGTACACACTAGGTACTTTTACCTACAACAATCTCTTACTTTACATACACACAAAAGGAAGGCTATAAGGTGTCCACATTGATTAAGTAAGTTTTTAGTTGTTTTGTGGTTTTATATAGTCATTTTCTTGTAACAAAGTAATACATTTGTGTGTGTGTGCATGTGGGATATTCTGGTAGCTTAAAATTTAGGTGTATCTTGTGTTGTTACTTACATATGATGATGTCATACATACAATGTTGCAGAAATGTCAAGGTGAGTACTTAGTACTAGTAGTACTGTATTTAAGGTTTGAATTACATATTGAGGGTAAGAGTACCTCCACACACTATACAGATGCATTACATACTGAAACTACCATACTATACATAGATAGCTACATACACACAAGTGCAATTTGTATTGTTGAACACACTGCATTAAATACATAGCTTATTTATACCCCAATACTTACTTAGTAAAAAATCAAAGTGCAAGTTATAATATTCTATACATACACTATTCACAGAGAGTACTATGTAGAGCTACTCAATTTAATCACAATAATGTTGTAGTAAATTTTAGTTTGAAAGCAATAATGTTTTGGTATGGGTATGGTGTACACAGATAGTATGTAAATTATAATTTACACGCATCAAGAAAAAGAACTGAACCTGAACACTTTAGTAGATGAGAGAGAGCCTACGTTGTTGTTAAAGGATACAATGATTTTATTTTACCCTGAATTACAGTTACCAAAGGAAGAGCGAGGGGCTACCAAATACTTTCTTTGTATTATTATTATATTATTATTATTGTTACTATACTATACGTAAATAATTAATTAATTAGATTGTATTGTAAGTAATTGCATGTAGAACACAGTAAGGTAGTAGGCAAATAGTTTTTTAAGTCATTTGTAACAGCGTAAAACTGTATTTGTATGGATAACAAGCAAGCAACCATTTATTTTCCACGTGTAGTTCTTTCTGAGCGAAAACGCAAGTGTTTTCATGATTTTGTCGCAAATGTTCTCATTCTAAATTGCATGCCTAGTACTAGTATCAATGAAAAATACAATAGACACACAAAATTGTGTGTTGTGACAAGTGTATGACGACCTACTACTAAAAAACAACTAAACTACCAGCATTTAACTTGCGTTCTGTCTGTAGTAGCAATATTACAAACTATACCTTAGGTACATACAACATAGTAGGTAGCTTTATACTACCAGAATGAAGTTTTCTATGTAAGCAGACAATCCTTTATAAATTCTCGTAGCAGAGTAACACAAGCGGGCATAAGTAATGTGTGCACATTTCACACAATAAAAGAAATGAGCAGAAAGAAAGGATGAACTAAAAGCAATCCTTTTTTATTGTCACTAAACTCACAGCATGGTAAACTTAGATCTATTGTATTCGTGTATTGTTCCCGTGTTGCCTCGTTCCGTCTCCTATTGTCATTGATGTCCTGTCAACATGAGTTTTGTCCAAATCTACACTACTCTACTACTTTTACTTCTTCTCCTAGTATTACTACTAAAACTTCAATTCAATTCCAACCATTGTAGTTTCCTCTCTAAAGCTACCCATTTACTTTTCATGATGTATGTAGTTGTGTAGAGTGTAGGTACAAGTCTTGTACGAGAAGGTTGTACAGTTCACTAGTACAACAAAAGTGATTGGTGATTTAAACGGAAAGCAATGAACAAACAAAACAGCTAGTAGATGAACTACACACATTGCTACACATATAAATAAATTATACTTACTACTACATACAAGGAAAAGTAAACTTACATACTGGTATGAATAAAATACATTACGTAGGTGAATGTACAATACAACAGATACAAGGAAAGAGTCTACTTAGTTTACTAGTACATATACAATACACATACAGTAAAGGAAAGTGTGGACGGGACGGACGGGGCAATCGTATAAAGTAGCAAAGAAACAGGAACATGACGACAATCGAGAGACATCAGGCAAAGTTTAAGAAGTTTGGCAGGCAGACCACTTGAACACAAGAGTGTCAACTGAAAAGATGATTATTGTCAATTGTGCGCACATTTACGAAGGATGCATTATTGTTCAAGTACTACTATACATGATAATATACACACAGTACTGATTTTCAGAGTCAAGTATGTATTGTAGTTGAGAGAGTGTCTATTCTGTCTACATGTATTCTGTATTGACAGATGAGCAAACAATACAATTACAATACCTCAACAACACACACAGAGTTCTAACCAAAAAACAAACAAAACAAGTCAAGTCTTTCCAAAATAGAATGCAAACAGAATATGTACTTTCTATGTACTACGTATACACATGTACTTATGTAGCTAGGTTATTCAAGCTTAACAGATTGATAGTGTCCGTAATACAGAATAATTATGGCATAGTAGGTCTCAATATACCTCACTGTAAAAATTTACCATGTGTATTAACTGGCTCGTACTTACACTAAATAGTAAATTTTTTTACTGCTGGTATTTTGTTTTATTGGTAAAAGTAGGTTTTTCCGAATCCTTTATTAAATGGTGAAAAGGCAGGTGAATATTATGCAAAATTCAATGTGATGTATTATTTCTGATACTCATACTTAGTATTAATTTCTAGCTCTCTTTTCCTATCGCTACAAAGCGTTTTATTTCCTTCGATTGCAAGTTTTCAAAAAGAAAATAGAAATTTAAAATAGTTAGAGTGTATTACTATTGCTTTGTACTTGGTTGCGCCTAAAAAACTTAAAAGTGATTATTTATCGAGAGACCCTTGAATTCTGCCTCAATAATGTTTGATGTAATACCTACACTAATAAGATGATACAAACACATGGGTACATTTTATACATTATAATTTATTATTAGCTAGGTATGTACTTATTGGTTAGCTTACATTAGATGTAGCAATCGGGAAGAATGAAATCACGCTATATGAATATTTTTGCCAGGATAGTTGATGAATTGAATTTGACTCGCTTAAATATATAAAGAACTTATATGTAGTAGGTATAAGTAAAGTAGCTGTATGTGTAGCTCACTCAGAAAGGCTAAACACTCACAAGGAACACAAATTGCCCATGAATGACTCAAATCAAAACTACAATACAATACGATTCCTGTTCTTATATTTACAATAGTTTCGAAGGTAGATGAACTTGCAATGATGATAGTATTTGCAAAATTATATATTTCCTATTAGTTTCCTATTCTACTTATACGTGTAGTTACATAGTTTAAATCCCAATAGACACGTAGTAATTACTACTACATCAATACACACTGACAGAAAGAATTTTCCTCTCTTTCTCTTGTTGGTCCTCGTGAAACCAGTGAAAATACATTTAGGTTCATATTACACACAGCTCTACATAGTAAAATATATATTATTAGTCCTTTTATTGTTATTTAAAGTAAGTTAAATGGTAGTAGTAAGATTATGACTCACACAGTTGTAATAATACTACTACAGGAAACGTTCATGTTGATATTAATACATATACTTGCTGATATTGATATCCATGTTGATTACCTCCTTAAAAAACTAGTGTAATAAATAACCTTATAAATAACTGCGACATATTATTACATACATTATAGGTAGACCTACTTAAAACTAAATTACAACTAAGTTTCTATATAAAAACAGAAGCAAAGATGCGTTTTGTAGACTCTAGAAGGTTGTTACTACTACACTACTACTACTACTACTATACTACGTGGTACATACAGTAATGCACTAAATTATTACTGTGTGTATTTGCATAATAAAACAATTACCTACGAGTACCATGTTTACATTTAAAATAAACCCGTCGTACGTACACACATTACTTTACATTGCATTATAAATATAAATTAATAAATACATACTATATATACGTACTAGACTCCTACATACATAAATAGAGACTCCTATGATATGTACGATACGTGTTGAACGAGCGTATAAAGCTAGTTTCATTGTAAATAGTTTTGAAAATGTAATCATAAATGAGTAATACCATAATAATACTTATATAACGATCCTAGTGTCGGATAAACGGATTTATTTTCGTTTCTCTCAGCGATCCAATATGTCTCCGTGATCATCAGTCAATAACATTACATTATATACATACTACATAAATACATACATAATATATTGTAAGTTAAATTAATAATGTTATCATACTACAGTACTCTAATGTATAAAACACACTACTACTATTATTACTACGTAAGTATACTACTACACAAACACACACAGACACAACAATATTAAATACTATGTAATGTACCATATAAAAATACCATACCTACATACATACCTACCATTACGTAATAGAATACACTAAACTACTATTATTATTACTAGACTATTATCATTGCCCATAGAATATTCATGTTATACATAAATATATTATACATATGGAAAACTACCTTTAATTAATTAGCTATGCGTTTTAATTAAGATTCAACTAGATTAGTAGGTACCTACAGTAAGTATGTAAGATTAAGAATAAAGTAAATCACTATTAAGAAGAATACAGATATGTATGTACTCCTTAAGAATTGTAATAAGAATACCTACACACTTAAATGAATAAAATGTGTACATAAAATATGAATTGTACGTAACTACCTACCTGTATATCAAACCATGATTGATATTCATTATTATTATTACTACTACTATTCGTTTTCATCGTGTAATCAATGTGCTAGGGCTAAACGAATCGTATTATTGTATATTGAATATAAAAATACAACGTACTACTATTTATAGAGCTAGCATATTAAATACTACTAAATGATACACAGATACTTAAACGATGATAAAACACACATACTCTATATGATGATGGGGATGAAACTCTATTGCATGTTTGTATGTATGTATGTATTGTTGTGTATGATAATATGCAATGTATACACATGTACTTGTGTACTGATCAGAAACGAAAACGATGATGAGCATGAAACCACGAAATGTACTACTACTATACATTACATACATACTGATATATTTACCATATTTAATTTGTATGTAAATATGCAGTAGGTAAAATAACACTACTATGTATGTGTGTATGTGTGTTCCAAATACATACAACATGCAATACATAGTAGTGCAAGAAGTATGTATGTATGTTATACACATACACAACTAAATACTTACATACTATACTATACAGATACAGAAAAGTACACTCTACAGATGTGTGTAGCCGACTATTAGATGACATGATTATGTACACTACGTTATGTATAAATAGCTACATACGATATTCTAAGTAGATAAAGATAAATTACGTTGCATATACATAATAACTGAAAAGAATGTCATTGTACTGTTAGGATTGTGTTGTGTTATGTTGCTATATTATTATACTCCTATAAATACATAATGTGATGTGTGTTTGTGTAGATGTGAATGAATGACACAGACGATATATTATAGAAAATACATACTGATATACAAAAGCGTACATCTACATACATACATACATGCGTACACTCTTCAATGAGAATAAAATGTGACATGGTGAGATAATTTTTTTGGCGTGTGTCGTTTCTTCTTTGTCATTCATTAATTCATACTACTGTATTTATGTAGGGACTATTTACGCAGTGATTTATTTTTGCAAACGTTATTTCTAGTATTATATAATACGGTTTTATTTTTTTTCAAGTTTCAGGTTAGGTTAGTTAAACTGTATACAGGATTGATAGAATAGGTACTACAAGGTACAGGGTGCATGAGCAAAGGGAAATTCGGATTTTTACTATAATGCCCCGTTTTATTCACCTTTGTCGTGCATTCTCTCGTATCCTGTTGCATTTTAGTTTAGTTCGTAGTAATTTTACACTTTTTGTGTATTAGCATGACCTGAGTAGTTAAAAGACTTGCATTGCACCCATGGCATACACCTGTGCATACTAAAGGAGTATATTCATTCATATGATTTATAAGAAAAATGTTGTTGCATGAGGAATTGTATAGGTACAGTAATGAATCTTTTTATTCTTTTGTCGCAAAAATCGTCACTGATAATATTTATGAGGTAAAAACATCCATTTCGTTTCATTCATGACTGTGAATGACTACCTGCGACTTTAATACAGTGCTATGTTGTGCTCCTGTGAAGAAAATGGCTATTTTTATTCCTTAAGGATTTTTATGGGAGTTTTGATCATTCAGATAGATAAAGTATATAGTACTGTGCATAAATGAGAACTGGAATGGAATTAGTCAACCTGCAAGAGTACACTAACACTATGTACTTCTAGAAGACTACTACGTACAATACGTGCAAGGTAAGTAAGCAAGTAAAGTTAAGCAAAGGTAAAATGTACGTGTGTATTATGGCTTTTTCTTTTATACTCTCTCATATTTATCAACATAAACTCAACAGTGTACCGTAATGTGTCCTGTCTTGTCTATATGTACGTGTATGCAAATGTACAACCACCACCATACACCATACCACCAGAAGAAATAATTAAAGAAAATAAAATGCATAAATAACTTAGGCGGACGACAATGCAATGCTGTGTGTGGTAGTTGCTTTAATTCACACACTAAGTCATTCCATTTATCTCTAAATCTGAGTTAGTCAAGTGAACATTTTTAAATTTGTTTGTGATAACTAACCAGAAGACCAAGTTAATTCTGCAAAACTGGTAGTTACTATTCTAATACGATAGAATATGCAAACCAACTAAGGTAGGTACAAACTCCCAGTCCATTCTTCTGGTCATGTCAGATTAAGCTGGGGTATGATAATAATGTGATGTTTGTGTGTGGTATTCGAAGGAACAGTACATTATTCTTCTATATACTATTTACTATTTAGTCGCTTGTGGTGTGGATGAAATTGTTTTCTGCACAGTGATAGGAAGTCACAGCTCCGGTCAGGTCCCTCGGACTCATTACAATGAAACCTTTCACACTTCTCACACGATGCCATATCCGCTAAAGAACTTTGTCATGTTTACAGAAAGCTGCTGCGGTGTTTTTCTACGTAAGTACAAATAACTTTTTTACAATGTCCTATACGATACTCATGCAAATTTGTAGTGGCAGTTATCAATACAAAATGAATTACGCATAAAATTTCCTATATATATCCTGCACACGCAAATAATTGCACTATACATAAACTAGAATTTTTTACAACTGCAGCATAACCAACATGAAACAGGTAAAATAAAATTAAGTGTGTAGTACTTCTAAATTAATTTAGTCAGTCTACATAGCTATAGGGATAAAAAAAAATGAATGCGTATCTATTGTGAAATGGGAAGCATCCAGGAGGTACCCTTAAATACGATTAAATTGAATTTTCGAGAAGATTGACTAATTTTACAAGAGACTGCATGCAAAATAAGATTAAGTAGAGCCACTTATCTTTTGAACAATGCATTAAAGTTCAGTGGAAATGATGCAAAGTTTGCAAAGTCCAGGATTTGAGAATAGTTTGTATGAAATTGTGTGTGGTGGTTGGTTGGTGGTCCCTTGATGTAGTAAGTAACTAAATATTATGTGAAATGGCTAGTATGAAATCTGAGAAGACTTAGTAGTGTATGTATAGTGACAGTGTAGACAATCTATAACCTACAAAAGCGGGCAACCCGATGGAAAATTGCAAAATCGGGAAGCAGACGGATAGAATGGAGGAGTAGTCGTGTATTAGATATAAATAGGGAAAGTATTGAAGCGTGTGCAATGAGTCTTATCGTAGGTTGACACTATGTACTCAAAGGGAATCTATCACGTAACTTATTATAGGCATTAACTTGCACTATCGTCGAGAATAACAGGGCAGCCTACGGACAAGGCAAAGCAAGTCAAGCTTACTTTATAAAATACACTTCTTTACAACCTTTAGAGTCAAAGTCCATCGGATTTAACTCTCTGGACACAGCAAAGCCAACGGAGGACCACAATCCACTCTCTTACGTAGTATTCTTATGTAACTTGTGTGTATAGAACCCTAACACATTACTAGCACTATACACTACACTCCCATTGAGTAAGTTAAGCCCATAGTGCCTATAATATAGGAAAGTAGCAGTAGATACTTAAAGTACAGAAAAAAATCGTATATATGTCTGTGTAGTCGAGTTGTGTATGTAGTGTATGTATAGAGTGGACGTATTTCCACATCGGAGTCATTTCAGATGGATTTCCCTTTTTGCTGCTTCACTTGCGAACTGATTGATGGATCGATATGCCTACAAGGGACTTTTATATCAGACTCTGGAGTAGAGTGGACGAAGCTAAAGTTTGGGACCTAATCCTACACAATGTAACAAGCTGGACTGACCATTTAAATTGAAAAAGTCACCAAAGTGAATAAAATATACGGTAAGAGCGCCAAAGTAACTTTTTCTGTAGTAATATTGTTGTTCCTTATACTACGACTACTACAGCTAGAGTGTCCCTGCCATGTGAGGCTACTTTATTTATTTATTTTACATGTAAGTCCTTAATAGAATTACAATTTGAGTGAAAATTTTGTTGGTACAAGTACAGAGTATTAAATAGTTGTGAGTGTGAGTAGGAAAAGGGATGCGAAACTTAAGTGAGAATACAACTTATTATTATCTCGTATCTGTACATATCAAAAGATTGTAAACAATAATGAGAGCGATAACAAATAGGATAAAATACTAAGCATTGCAATGAAGTAGTAGTTGAAGACATTGATATCTGTATACACAGACACACATGTGTTTGAGTGTGAGTTGAGTGCTACTGCTACTACTACTGATTTAGCGAAGCAGAAAGAAATGTGAGAAAGAAATAATACTTGTATATATAGAGTAGTATGTGTCTGTGTGCGAGGACAGGACGTGTCGTCGTTTTAATCTAATGTAAATAGAAGGAGTGACTCGATTCACTAATGAATGAGTAATGAGAATCGCTTTTCTGTTGGAAAAGTCAAGTTGTCTCAGCATGAAAAAAATATTACAACTCAAATCTACAGAATGCTCGACAGAAAATGAGAATTAAATTAAAAAAGCATGTTATCCAAGTTTTTTGCTGCAAAGGAATTTATTGCAGTCAGAGTTTCATGTGATTATTAGTAAAGTTATAGTCTGTCTCTCTCTCCCTCTCTCTCTCTTGGCGACTGTCAAGTGGCTACTACTAATCCTTAGCAAGCTGAGAGCTGTACTTAGACCGTAGTTATAGTATTGTGTGTGTAACTTGTAACTAGTAAGTAGGATACTTGTATTGTAAGCAGTAGCGGATAGATTTCCTTCTGTTTTTCCATTTCCCATCATTCTCTGGTTGAGAGAGTCTCTCTTCCTTAGGAAAATACACAAAAACTTGCACCGAGGAGTTAATGTAAATACATGTAAATAGAAATCCATACTTGTTTCTTATTTCCTATAATATGACTTGATCAAAACACAATGAAATTGTAAAAAAACAAGAATCCACCATTTAAGTCTCGATTGCCAGCTTAGAATGTAACCTTTATACAATTACATGCATTTTGGTAGTCACATTTTTCTAACACTCAGAAAAGTTCATACAAAGTATAAAATATAAAAATATTGTTATGTGTGTATAAATGCACTGCATAAGGTCAAATACTAACTAACTAACATTAAGCAGCTTAGGTAATGCAAAGTAATAGTTACTAGAAGTTATACACCTAATGCTGCACATCAATATTTTCATATGTATAGGGTGTGCAATATTCAAGTCAAGCTAACGACAATTCATGGTAATATGCACAGTGCAGTAGTGTTGTATGAATGTAGCAGCAGTTGGTGATTACGCGATAAAAAATATCCAAATCATACGCTCCGAGGAACATGTCACATTGAGCACCCAACTGGTCACTTTGCTAACAAATCCCACAGAAAATTGAATTCTTGCTGCTCTAAGACCTAGGAGTAGCTTACATAAATCCTCACAGGCTAACATTACAACACATTTACGTAATGGGACATATGCCATACTCTTGGTAGGGAATCCCATAGAAAAAGAATAACATTAATAGGGTCAGAGTTTAATGTTATTCTACCCGCAATTCTCTAATTAATGTTGAATCTCGTTAAATATCTTCATTTTACTGATTAGATTAGCTGGGTGTTATTTCATGTATTATATACAACAACAAGCATTTTCCATGATTTTGTGCAATTGTTTACTATATTTACTTAATATTTGTACGTATATCTACAGAAGTGCTTTGTATAGGTACCTATACAGTCACTACTTTATATACAGTGATTTATCATTTTGAATGCAATTTATTGTTGTTAAACATTTTAAGTTGTAATCAGGAAACTACTTAGTTATTGCACAACAATTATGACAATTAATATTTTATAGGAATTAACAAATTAACTTTTACTACAATATTATAGATTGTCTATAAGCGTTAAATATTCTTTGAAACTATCACAATACAAAGTAAAAGGAAAATAAAATTACAACAGTTAAGAAATACTGAAATGAAAAATCGGATTATTGGCACAAACGACCGCTGTAAATGCGTGTGAAAAAATGCATGTTTTTGAGCATGACATTATACCTTCTGTACCTGTGTAAATATCAAAATAATGTTAATTATTATTGAATCTCCTGAACTCCTGATATTAGTGTACTTACACATTTTATACTATGCTTGTAGCGTTAGTTGCATTTATTTTATGGTTATGTTCCTCGGATAAAACTACCATAATATAAGTAGGTAGTTTTTTAAACAAAGCTACTCTTCAATTATAACATTTGACAAGAACGGTTCATCCTCCTTCTCCACTAAAAATGTACAATGCTGTACAGCTCTATAGATGTACTTAGTAAATAGGTCCATATGATCTGTATCGTACAATACAGTCAAACCATAACTAACATTCATTCGCAACGGACTCTATTCAAATCTCAAATGATTTTGTCTTACGGAAGAGCAAGAATACTATTACACGTCTATCTATAACCTCTAACTACACGAGAACACGTATAGTACCTAAGTACAGTACCTGCACCTTCAACAAAACCCCAACAAAGAAAAACGCATAGCACATCACATCTGAAATTCACAATACAAACGTTAATCGTTGCGTTTACAAGCGTAATTCACTCTTTCTGTGTGTAGAATGTCATTATTCGGTTGTTTTGTTGTATAGGAACCATCATGATGCGTAAATGGAAAGGCATGAAATGATCAACATGGCATTAGTAATCCATACAATAATAGACAAGTAGCTCAGCCTCCTATTTGATACCTGTACGTTTGTATACACAAATCCTCGTATGTTTGTTGTTTGATGTTTCCTAGCTATGCCTTCCTCACTCACTCACACATTTGCATTTACATCTTCATTGAATTTCTATATTTATTTATACTTATGTCTTATGTGCATTGTGTACAATGGAATTGAAGGGAGGGCTCTCTCTCGCTCTTTCTCTCTTTTACAATCAAGTAAGTACATACAACATTATAATATAAATAGGAGTAGCTGTATGTAATGGTAATATAGTACTAAATGATTCGTCAGCTGGCTTGACTCGTCAGTCTCTGTGAACATTGCTTGGTTGAAATGAAATGCTGGCACATACAGAAGAAACACAAGGCATACATGAAGAGAAGTATAGAGCTGTCTGTGTCGACGTCGACTCTCTTGGCTTGGGCGTTCACGCCTCTTTGGAAATCTCTCGGAGAAATCAACTAACTGACTGACTTGGCTTGATTTGCCTTTGACTTTGTGATGAGCTCTCTGTGCTGCTGCTGTATTCTTTTATTTGTCTCAACTCAACCTAAACCTCTTTATTATTCTGTAGCTATTAACTTTTTCATCATAACTTACAATAAGCAACTCCACTACTACAGTAATATTATTATTATCAACTCACACTGCTAAATCATTTCTAACTTCCTCCTACTTTATACGAAGTACTATATACAGTACCTACCTACTAGTAGTAGGACTAATACTTAGAACTTAGAAGTAGTCGAAAAAGACTCAAGAATCTTTTATAAAACATTGTAGCTACATTTCATTGTACAGATTTAAATTGGGAGAGTGTAGAAGAAAGATGTGGAGGTATTGAGAGAGGTATGTTCCTTTTACCCCGTCTTTTGTTCAAGCGTCAATGCTCTTCTCTCTCACTAACTTGTAAAAGTAAAGTCAGTATGTAGCATGTAGTAGTTAGTTTTATTGTGTACGTAAGAAAACAATACGAATCAAGCTACTACCGTAGCGTAGGATAATGGTATACCAATTTCGTAGGACAAAACAACACAAAACACATTACATTGCATTGACGAAAAGTATAAAGCACGTGAAAAATGTTAAAAATGCGACTAGTTAGTTGAATAAATGTAAATGTATGTAAAAGTATTGGTATATAAGTTTATCATGAGTGTAGCATGTATGCAAGGCTGTATTGAGAATGGGGCGAATAGGGCATTTGCCCCTATCCCAGAAAAAGCTTTTATTTTACCATAAAAGTGTAAAAAATTAAATGGAAAAAATTTCATATGCATTTTAAATTGATTTTGGTAAAAATTATCGCAATTTATTTGCGCTACACGCGATAATAAGCACTTTTCTACTTCAATTTGTCATTTCAATTGCCCCTCCTGCAATTGAATCCTAGATACGTCAATGCATGTATGTATGTGCAATGTGTGTATGTAAGCATCAGCATCTGTAGTGAGTGGTACTCCTTGTCTTGAGTAAAAAAGAAGAATGAAATCTCGAAATATTATATAGAAGAGACAATGATAATGTTGTTGTAAAAGTGGTAGGAGTATATTATAAGGAAGGAGAGTCTAGGAGATGACAGCGAGTGACTAGACTGTAATATGTGTTGTTGTTGTTGGTTGTGGAATTGTAAGTAGTTGGTAGATATAGACTTGAAAACAGAGCAGAAAAGACTCGCTAGACATCACATCACCCATCAAACAAATCGCAGTCAGACGAAAAGCCAAAGGAGGAAAACGAAAAGCCATCGTGTAGCACAAAACAAGACAGTCAGTCAGTCCTCCATTGTGCGATCGAATATTTTGAATTCCTTCCAATCCCTTCCATTGCTTTGAGTTAAATGTCAAAAGCTTTCAATGAGAAATAGTAACACTTTTTAAATTCACTTTATCAACCCGAGCTATCGAGACGAGCTTGCTTCAGTTGACTTTGCTATTCTCTTCCATTCTATTCAAAACTCAAATCGTGGTTGGATAAACTCATCCCTATTGTTACAGATGAGGTCCTCGATTGAGCATCAAGTCCTATAGCACAAAATAAATGTACAAAATATACATACACATGTATTATACACTAAAATACTTCTATATTCTATATTATACTTATACTTCAGCCCAATACCTTTACAATAGCCTACCAAATGTGTATTAACACATTTACACACAAAAACTGTAAATATACAGATATCGAGTAAGCGTCCCGGATTTTTACAAAACATTTATATACGAATAATAGATATAGATATTTGTTAATATTGACTTGTGTATATTACATGGGGATATGCGTAGTGCTTTAGTAAAGAAGTTGTATAGAGATTTGTCTCTTTACTGATGGGTTTTAAAGCGAAAACTGAAAAAACGAAGGCACGAGCTGAGATGCCAAGTACTAATTAACCAAGTAAATTAGTTACAGGCAGAAAAAGGCTCTCTTTTCATTCTGTCGATTCTCCGTTTCATTGCAATTGTATCGCTCAGCAGTATGCCATGGAATCCAAGACGAAACTAGTAACAAGACTCCGTTCGCTCGCCCGGCCGCATCCCTCCAACTCTCCAACCAACACATCTCATCTCTTTTTCTGAGACACACGTACCACAGTAAAAACTTTCCCCGGCTCTTTCTGCTTCGTCTTCATTTCACACCACTAATAATCTCACCACGAAAAGACTTCCCACTCTAAAACTAATGCTCTATTCTATACACTTACATTAATGCTATGTATATATTCATTCAATAATTCTATACCACACTCATACATACAACTACTCAACCACACTTTGTATTTTAACTGAACTAAAACTGACTTCTTACGTCTTCTGCTATTTCTTACTAATACATTAGCTCTTAATACATGTTATAATACGTGTAAAAAGTTTTTGTACTAATATATGCATGTAAAAGTTAGGTAGCTCAAGTCGGTTGGTTGACTTACGTTAAGCCGCTTCATTTCATCCCCTCAATCATCATCAGCTCTAAAACACAGCTATATACTAAAACAGAAAAGACTCACTCTCTCATTTATCCATAAGCAAAACAATAAGATTTGTTTCTTGTATATATAAGTGCGATGCGTCTTTTCTTTTGCTTTCATTTTACAATTTCTACTTGTATAGAAGTAGATGGAATATAATAAGATACTACAAGCATTATACTACAGTACCTGTATAAAATAAAGACTCAAGTTAGAATCAAATCAACGATTAATGGCTAAGTGTTAATGTTAAAGTAGGTATAATATAAGTAAGCTGCAAAAGGAGCGTATAAAGATATGTGTAGGATGCTAAGTAATATAGAAAGAAATAGTTAGGCAATGAAGAAAAGCTTCCTTCCTTTATTCATTCTTCTCTTTCATCATTTTTTGCGTTCGTGTCAAGTGTAAAGGATTTTTTTCTATGTACATTCCCCACTACTCTATCACTCAATGTCTATCTCATCACTTGAACATATCAGATCAGAGACCAATCCATTTCATTTGAGCAGAGAGCGGAATGATGTGCCAAGCACATAAGAGACAAGGCTAAATAGTACAACTAGTAACTAAAAATTAAAACAAAGAGATTGCAGGGTATAATATGTCATGTTGTTATGTACAGTGTAAGTACTACAACTGCCTGTGTAAGTGAAGTGTACATTTATTGTATGAAGAAAGTCTTAAGGCTCTCTCATTCTCTCTTACAAGGTGTATAGATTGAAAGGATGCACAGGTAATTGTTTATTACAATGTAAATGCAAATCCTCATATATGTGTGTGTGTAATTACATGCTAAAGTTTTTTGGAATGATGTGTTTGTGGGTTTATGTTATGCAATAAGGTAATAAGTGTTAAAGGTAAAAGAAGTGTTGAGAGAATGTAAGTGGACGGAGAGGATAATAGTGCGTGGCATAACACAACAGAACATAATGAGACTTTTTAAACCTTGGGGCTTGGCACGCGCTATACACACTACTAGAGGTGTATTGTATTCTATTCTTCTGTGTTGTATTGTATTGTAGTTAAATCATAATACAAAAACGACAAAAAAACTACTTAACGCATAATACCCACTCATTTATTTCTTTGCTCGCTCATTCACTCACTCACTCACTCTCACTCACAATACAATTACACTCAAAAACTTTTTAACACACACTTGCGTATGTGAGTTTAAGTAGTTTAAGTGTTATTACATGTACTAGAAAACGAAACTACCCGTCTTTATTGTAGTAGTAAGTATTATCTTCTAATGTTTTACAA